>PVJC01005496.1:0-58867 GCA_004026665.1 Murina feae | reverse complement strand
GATGCTGTTCCTTTAAGGCGGCCTTTTACTAACGAAGCCTCCTGTCTGCCTCACCTCGTGGCTTCTATAATGAAACAATTGTTACACTTAATTGTTGCAAATATGCGTTTTTGCTTCAGGCCAAAGGCTAAGGAGCCAGCGAGCAGGTAGTTTCGCTCTCACTCCTGCTGCAACGGACGCTGCCTAAACGTTTACTCAGGTCTGTGAGTGGCGGCCGCCACACCTCGTGGCTTCTATAATGAAACAATTGTTACAGTTAATTGTTGCAAATGTGCGTTTTTGCTTCAGGCCAAAGGCTAAGGAGCCAGCGAGCAGGTAGTTTTGCTCTCGCTCCTGCTGCAAAGGAGGCTGCTTAAACGTTTACTCAGGTCCGTGAGTGGCGGCCGCCATCTTGGCTGGGCTAATTTGCATACAGCCGTTCTGATTGGCTGTGGGCGTCCCGGAGAAACGGTTAATTTTACTATTCCGCTTTTATTAGTTTAGATTTGTTCCACTAGATGTAAAGTGGCCAGACTGATTTTTTTTTTGCAGAGATAAGCCCTTTTGTAAATGAAGAATTTCCCGCGTATTTTCTGCTCTTCTCCTCCTTGTTTGTGATTGTTAGGACTATTTTACAGTGGTAAAATATGTGTGCCATCTGTTTACTTGGTAACGTATAATGTATAAAACTGGCCATTAAAAAAAACTAGTATATTTTTAAATGGAAAGAGAAGTAAAATCTTTGGTGTTTTTATAATACTTGTTTTTCTGTTTTTTTAGTGTTCTAACATCCTTTTATAATGCTGAAGATGAATCAAATCTTCTCTTACCTAAATTACCTACATTGCCAAAAAAGTAAGTATCAGAGTTTAATTTCATTGGAATTAATCTTACTGATTTCTGTTGACTTTTAACACCGTGAAAATTATCTCATTTGTTTTAAAAAATATATTTCTAGTAAGAGTATTTTTTACCCCAATCTGTTTTTCTCTAGTTATAGCAACACCTCAAAAATATTTAGGTAAGGTATGACTTTTTTGTTTTCAAGTAAGATAATATTTTTATGATTTGAAGGATATAGTTGAAAAATAACCCAATTGTTTTTATATTTTAGTGAAGAAAATTCTGATGAAATTATTAAGCTTTTGGGAGATGTCAGGTAAATTTTGCACATATCTTAAATAACAAGTCTAATTTATTAAAGTTGATATTTGGTATTTGAGGCAGTTTTCAGAGTTTCAAGGGCAATTCCTTTATTTGTGATTATTTTATTGCTGACAAATACCTTTGAACAATATACAGACATTAATACGTTTGCAGACATTTAATGTTTACTTGTTTTTATTGTGTGGTCTTTGATTGTGTCAAATATTACAATGTACCTTTGTTTCTTTCAGTAAGAAGCAAGGGAGGATTGAAGTACTAGAGTTTCTAAGATTTAAATTTAAATATTCAAGTTCTTTAAGCTTGTTCAATACACCTAGCATCAGAGCCATGATAAAACTGATGGCATTTTGTGCTAGCTGGAAAAAGGATTGTTTGTTATTGAGAGTATACAAATGTAATCATTGTCAAAATAATTGATGCTTATTGTACTGTAAACTGATATTTTTTAGGCTAGAAAAAATTGATGATGTTCTTTTGAAAAAATTTGTTTCATGTTTCATTTCCCCCACAGGGGAGCTTTAGCATGCAGGATTGTATGAGAGCAGGAACAATTTATATCTTGGTTTAAGAACTGCATCTTCCCTGTTGTCCTCAGCTTGTTGCATTATTTTTAATTAGGCTTAATATTCTTGTCCTTGGAGGAAGCTCTGGTTTTATTGAACTTTATGCGTATGGAATGTTCAAAATTGCCCGAGTCACAGGGGTAAGTTTTCCTTTAATATTTTCTACAATGTTTATCTTAGAATATAGCAGCTAAATGATTAATGAAAAAGAAAACACAAAATTATTTGGTCTTAAATGTTAATAGGACACTTTTCTAAGTTCAAAATAGTGTTGTGATGTCTATGAAAATATGGAACTATTGGTGGCATTAGTCAAGTTTTCCTTTTTAACAGAAAGGTTGATAGGACACTCTTGATTGTGATTTAGTGTTGTTCTAGCCTTGTGGTGAGTAAGAGCTCCAATTTGTGATAGGAATGTGATGCAAGTCGTCAGAAGCTCAGTACTGAGTCTCCGGGGTACAATGGTTGCTAAGTCTCTCTTCCCTGTAGCTTTCCCCCCCTCCACAGCTTAATCATCTTCTTGAAAATGTTGTAGATCTTGTCGAATATTGGTTCTCCAGCACTTAATTTGGGGCCCTTGACAGGGGTATGCGAGTGTCCTCCGTGTGTTGCGTCCTTCCTTGTCCTTGCAGCTAGGCGGACGCATACCTCCCTTGGCTGGCTGCACAGGCGTGGCAGGAGCCAGGCAACGCGCTTCTGCCGTTGAGACCTCTGTGAATGTTGGCCTTCTGTCTTGGAAGTGATGCAGTCTAGCAGGAATACTAAGTACTCTGGGGGTTTTGTCTTGCAGATTGTTGGTACTTGTCTTGCGTTGTGTTTATCAAGTGATTTGAAATCATTATCCGTGGTCACAGAGGTCTCTGCTACTGGTGTTTCAGAGGTTTCATACTTTCAGGTGAGTATCGAAACCTGACAGCATTGAGTAAATCTATTTTTGCAAGGTGTTATAGGTTTTTATTGTCCATATCATCCAAACGGTTCTTAAAACAAAAAACCAACAATTGACTAAATCTTACATGTGGAATCTGTATACTAGTATACAAAAGCCTAAGTGACCGGCTGACTGGCCAGTAGCTCTAATGCGCACTGACCACCCGGAGACAGGCGCTGAACGCAGGAGCTGCCGAGCTGTGGTGACTTGGCCACTGTGGTTCTTGGGTGATGCACCAGGAACCAAAGAGGAGGGAGCCTGATTCTGGGTTGTGTCACCCAGGAACCGCCCTCTCGCCATCCGGGACCCCTTAGGGGATATTGGCGAGCCGGTTTTGCCTGATCTCCACAGGCCAGGCAAAGGGACCCCACACACCGGGCCTCTATAGTAGTAGTATAAAAACCTACGTAGAGGGAATTGCGAACCAAGGCACGGTGCGCTATGCACCCTTGAACATGGCAGAGTAGGAAATCCTAAAGTTTGCCCTGGCTGGTGTGGCTCAGTTGGTTGAGCATCATCCCATGCACTGAGAGGCCACTGGTTTAGTTCCTGGTATGATTCCCATTAGGGGCACATGCCCAGGTTGCAGGCTCGATCCAAGTAAGGGGCATGCAGGAGGCAGCCAATTGATATTTCTCTCTCCCCCCTTTCCCTTTCTCTCACTTTAAAATCAATAAAAACATTTAAAAACAAAGAAAATCCTAAGGTTTTGTTCTGATACGGTTAAAACTTTTGTGTTCAAAAGGAACAGAATTCTGACATAGTCTCTTTGATGATACAGAGTTCGATCTTGACTCTTTTTTAAAAAATATATATTTATTTTTTTACAGAGCGGAAGGGAGAGGGACAGAGAGTTAGAAACATCGATGAGAGAGAAATATCTATCAGCTGCCTCCTGCACACTCCCTACTGGGTATGTGCCCGGTATGGAACCTGGGACCCTTGAGTCCGCAGGCTGACGCTCTATCCACTGAGCCAAACCGGTTAGGGCTAGATCTTGACTCTTGTGAATTATAGGATTATAGTACCTGGAAGGTACTACTTTATTTTTTAGAAAATTTTTTTACATTAAGATATAAATTGACTTGTAACATTAGTTTTAGGTGTACAACATAATTTGATATTTGTGCACACGGCGAAATGATCACCACAATAAGTCTGGTTATCATCCGTTATATATACAAAGTTATACAAATATAAGTTTTTTTCTCTTGTAATGAGATTTTTTTTTTAAGGTTTACTCTCTTGCACTACAATATTATTAACTGTAGTCACCATGCTGTACATTACGTCCCCATGATTTATTTAGTTTATAACTGGAAGTTTGTACCAACAAAGGATTGATTTATCTTTTTTAAAAGAAGTAAGTGTGAAAAAGGTAAAGGGAGTAAGAAGTACAAATTGGCCGTTAAAAATAGTCACGGGGATATAAAGTGCAACATAGTGATTATGGTCAGTAACATTGCGGTAACTGCATGATGTCAGGTGGGTACTAGACTTATTGGGGTGATTACTTTGTAAGTTATATAAATATGTAACCAGCCCTAGTTGGTTTGGCTCAGTGGATAGAGCGTCAGCTTTGGACTGAAGGGTCCCAGGTTCGATTCCGGTTAAGGGCACGTGCCTGGGTTGTTTGCTCAATCCCCTGTAGGGGGAGTGCAGGAGGCAGCCGATCAATAATTCTCTCTCATCATTATTTCTATTTCTCTCTCCCTCCCTTTCTCTCTGAAATCAATAAAAATATATTAAATAAATACATAACCACAATGCTGTATATCTGAAACTAATGTAATATTGACTGTCAGCTGTAATTTTAAAAATGCTTAAAAGGTTTTTAAATTTTTTAAAAAAAATAAGTGCCTCTAATTGTGACTCACTTTATGATTTTGATTTTCCAGCTTGAAACCAATCTATTGTACTCTTTCTTACCTGAAGTAACTCGGATGGCCAGAAAGTTTACTCACATTTCAGCTCTTTTGCAGGTATTAATTTATAGCTTGTTTTATGTGAATATTTACTATATGCTTCTAATGTTCTATAAGTAAAAAACTTGTAAGCTAACTATCTGTGGTAGAGGTATCTAGTCTGATAGATAATCTTACAATATCTGTTAAAGGAAGAAAAATAAGTTTAATAGCAAATCTGCTCCCATCCATCTCTATTTCTTCAAAAAAAGAGGAAAAAAATAATTTAAATTGTTGTAAATAGTCCCAGAAATAAAATAATATCTTGGCACTTTTAAAGTTTTGTTATAAAGAAAGTATTGTGGAAAACAGTGATCCTATCAGTTAGCTTTGGTACTTAATAAATAGCCCCTGACTCTGTAGGTTGGCGTCTTAGTCGACAGTTCAGCCTGGGCTCAGGGGGGAGGTCCTGTTGATCGGGACCAGGCTCAGCTGACCCGCGCTGGGCTTGGTCTTGCAGTGGATAGTCAGCCGGCTGATCCAGGTGTCTCTTAGCTGTGACGCCTTGCCCAGGCTTCACCTTCTCAGCTCACAGCCAGGCTTGTCCATGAAGTGGTGGCAGAGGCAGGGGTGTCAGGAATGCAAGAGGAAGTGTAAAAAAGCCTTTTTAAGGCCTCGGGCCCACAGTGTCACTTCCGCTTTGTGTTGGTCTCAGCAAGGTGCAAGGCCAGCCCAGGTTTAAGGGCTGGAGACATCTCCCCTGTCGGGATAGAGGAGCTACGTGGAATTGTAGTCTTTTTTTTTCTTCTCACACTCACTAATTGACTTGATGTCAAAGATTTTGGGCGATCAAAATCTTTTTAAAGATCTTAAAAATTGAATAGCTGACCAGACCAGCATTTTGACAGTTTGTGTAGGTAAGACATACATGTCAAAAGCTGGAGGACATTTGTTTTGCCAGATAAAAACTTCATTTAGAAATGTTTGGTAGTTAAGTGATTACCAAAGGTTAGCTACAGCCTTCCTCTGGCTTAACTGAGTTAAAAGTGATTGAAAGTGAATTCTGGATTTCTTTGAGACAGTGGACAGGACGAAGCACACATTGGTTAGCATATTGAGTTAAATACTTTTTACTATATTGATGTTTTCTTCTTTTTGTTAATAGTATGTAAATTTGTCACTAACATGCATGTGTGAAGCCTGGGAAGAAATACTGATGCAGATGGATTCTCGTCTCACCAAGTTTGTGCAGGTAACGCGCCTGAGCCTCCTGCGCAGTGAAGAATGCTTGACGTCCTTATTCACGCTACACGATGCAGGAGAAAAGTCGGTCTGATTTGAAAAAGGCTAAGATCAGGTTTTTTTTCACATGTCTTGGTTTAACTGCAGGCTATTTTCTCAAAGAGAAAGGACTCTCTTCCCATTGGTATAGCTTAGGTGGGGAATAAAGACAGCTGTTGGAAGAGCTGATTGGTTGTTTCCTAGTAACTGACAGGCACATAATCCATTTGAGGGAAGGTTAAGGAAAAGGAAGGGAGTCATACGACTGTGATTTTGAATAAATATGCTTATAATTTAAAACATGTATAATTTTATCCCTTTTGTTTAGGAAAAGAACACAACCACATCAGTGCAAGATGAATTCATGCACTTGCTGTTGTGGGGGAAAGCTAGGTAATAAACTCATGTTTGGTACTTCTGCTTTTACTTCTTTTTTAAAGTCATTTTTTATTTCAAAAAAAAAATCATTGTAAAAATATTTTAAAATTCTGGCACACAAGAACAAAAGATAGTATATATTTTTTCTAGGCTTTTCTATGCACATATACATTTTTATGTAAATGTGATCATTTTGTATGTGTATAATATATATTTTTAAATGCGTAAACATTTAATAATTTTTATGTAGCCAATTAGTTTTCTTCTTTAATAGTTTTGCTTTAGCATTATTCTTTTTTTTTAAATATATTGATTTTTTTACAGAGAAGAAAGGAGAGGGATGATAGAGTTAGGAACATCGATGAGAGAGAAACACTGATCAGCTGCCTCCTGCGCACCCCCTCTGGGGATGTGCCCACAACCAAGGTACATGCCCTTGACCGGAATTGAACCCAGATGCTTCAGTCCGCAGGCTGACGCTCTATCCACTGAGCCAAACCAGTCAGGGCCTTATAATTATTCTTAAAAAGACTTTTCCCATCTTATGAGTATTCAAAGATTGGTATTTTCTTCTTTTTTTTTTATGGTTTATCTCTTATTTCATTTACATGTCCCAGATGTGATTTTTTTGGTTGTATGAGTATTATATCTTCTCACTGCTTTGAAATGCCACTGTAGTATACAGTACCTCCTCATGTATGCTTCAGTCCGTTTCTGGATTTCGTTATTTCCTTTTACCAGTGCAACAGACGCTTGATTTTTGCTGGGCTGTTTCTTTTTGTTTATTTTGTTTAAAAATCTTGTTTATTATTTTATATTGAAAAGGTTTAAGTGTTCATTCAGATTTTGAATGGAGAAGACTTAAAAACACTTTCTTTTTCATTGTAGTGCTGAGCTTCAGACCCTCTTAATGAACCAGCTAACAGTGAAGGTGTGTGTGGCTAGAGCGTCTTTGTGTTTTAGTGGCTATGAACACATCTTGATTTTTTTTTTAGAATGGCATATCATATCTTGCTTGCATATTAAATATATTTTCTTCTCTTAATTAGGGCTTAAAAAAGCTTGGCCAGTCTATAGAGTCCTCATATTCCAGTATACAAAAATTGGTTATAAGTCACTTACAGAGGTATGAAGGTTTTGTAGAATTTTTTCGTATTGTATTTGCATGTACTGGGTGTTGGTCTTCTTTCTATAGCCTCACCATCATCATCCGTCATTCTTTTTTTGAGCCTTTTCTATTGCAAATTACTGCATTGGTATTTGAGGCAAATCTTGGAGTACCCAAGATACAAGAAATCAGTCTTAGATAATTCTGCTTTATGAACCTGTTTTCCAACATCTTTTCACCAGGCTAAGCCCTGGCTAGGTTGTTTCTTCACCCAACAATGAGGCATATTTTGAATAGGGCATATACCCTTTTTTGAGCAGTGAATTTAAGTATGTTCGAGTATCATTTTTAAGTTTCCAAAGCATGTTACGTACTTTTGCATTTAATAGCTTGGAAAGATGTTGATTAGATTACCCTCATTTTACATAAGAAGAAACAAGTTCAGAATGGTCATGGCTGGTCCAGCATTACCAAGTGTCAGAGCTGGATTTTCTCCCAGATCTCTCAGTCTCTGCTGCGCTCTCCACAGCCTCTCAGCGGATCAGTGGACAGGCGGATGCATGCACTCAGTGTTTGACTTAAATATTAATAAGTCCCTTTATGCTGAGTCCCTTAACCCTTCATTACCTTTCCCTTGGATCCTTGCAAGTACCCTTTGGACTGGTCTTCTCCGGTCCACACAGTACCCCTCAAACGTATCCCCCATGGTGGGTCTGAATATTTAGGAATGTTCAAGCAAGGTAAACATTCAAGTAACATGGGCCTGATCATGTGACTCCTGCTTAAACACTTCCATTGCCTTCTCATTCCCAAGACCTATGCATGACCTTTGCACACCTGCCTCTGCTGCACCCACACTGATGGCCTCAAACTTGATGTTTTTTTCCCTCCTCCCTAATGCTTTCATGCATCACTTTCTGGAACATTCCCACCCTGCTTTTTACTTGGCACTCTTTAGCTCTTAGCTCAACTATCACTTGTTCAGAGAGGCCTTCCCTTATCCCCCAGGTTAGATTAGTTTCTTCTGTTACACTGCACCGTGTGCATTTCCTTCAAGGCATTTATGTAGTTGGAGTGATGGAATGTCTGTGTGCTAATCACCATCTTCCCCGTTAGACTGTTGGTGCCATGGGGACCCTTTCGCTTTCTTCGCCATTATGTTCCCACAGTGTCTAGCACAGTGCCTGTCCTAAATAAAGTTGGAGCTTAATAAGTGCTTGCTGAATGTTACATACAGAGCTGTTGAATGAACAAGATGACCATATGACTGTCTTAAAAGTGCCTGGAGTAACTGTGGAACAGGATTTGATTTTCTTGCAAAATTTAATCATCTTGGTCATGTTCTCATCTCAGCAGTTGATGACCAAATGATTCTGTTACAGTTTGTAGCAATAATTTTGAGAGAAAAAAATTTAAGTTACTTTTAGCTTTTATTTCTGAATGTTCAGGAACGTTCAAGCTAGGTAGTAACTGCCTGCCCGCTTGCTGATGGCAATGATATGCTAATTATTTCTGCTCCGTTTTAGTGGCTCAGAGTCGTTACTATACCATCTGAGTGAACTGAAAGGAATGGCTTCATGGAAACAAAAATATGAACCTCTTGGATTAGATGCTGCGGGAATTGAAGGTAGTAATTTCATTTTCCAACAGAGTGCATTAAACATGCTTTACTTAGCTGACAGATGATGTTTGTTTGTTTCCTTTCAGATGCTATTACTGCTGTTGGGTCTTTCATACTCAAGGCAAATGAACTGCTTCAGTAAGTACTGGGGATACCTGGCATCACTGACCGACACTGCTTCCCCTTTCACTTACAAATAAGAACCTAGCGAGTTGTCATGATTTTCTTAAAACCAGTTTTAAAGTTTTTGTGAAAATTAGGCCTTGATTAAAATCAGCCGATAGTACAGTGGTCTCGCAACATAAAGCAGCATCGTCCTGCCCCCTACCCTTACCCTTGCCCTGCCTCCAGCACCTTTTCACTCTGTATATAAGTGCTGCTATTTTTAGTTCGTCTGCAGGTTACCTCCATATTTCTAACTGTATTGATGGTTAGAGAGAACTTTTTTCATTAACAAAGGAACTTTTTTTTCTCTCTTTTTTTTCTTTTTGCTGCTGGAGAGTTTTGATCATAGGTTTCGCTGGGTACGGAAAGGTTAATGATAACGGCCCACCTCTCCAGCACTGTTATGGAACTTTAGGCTTGGAAGGGCTTCTGAGGGTTAGGAATGAAACAGGCAGTATTATTTGCTTAAAGTAATGATCTTTTTTATTTTTTTTAAGTAAATTTTATTGATTTTTTTATGTGAGGCCCCTCACATTATAAGAACAGGAGGTGTGAATTCAGCAAGTGGTGACTATTGTCTTGCCAAGTAAGCTGCACAGCGGCATTTATTTTTGTTTATATAATCCTCACCCAGTGACATTTTAATGACTTTTAGAGGAGGAAGGGAGAGGGAGATGTGAAAGAGGAAACATTGATCTGTTGCCTCCCACATACACCCCACCCAGGGCCAGGGATTGAACCTGCAACCTAGGCATGTACCCCAACCGGAAATTGAACCCATGACCCTTCTGTATATGGGACAGCACTCCCACCAACTGAGCCACACCAGCCAGGGCTGCAGAGCAGTATTTTTTTTTTTTCCCATTTGTTATTTATTTATTTTTAAAAATCTTTATTGTTCATATTATGACAGTTGTTTCTCTCCCTCCCCCCCCCATAGCTCCCCTCCCAGGTCCCACCCCATCCACTGCCCTTATCCTCCCCCCCCCCACTGTCCTCATCCATAGGTGTATGATTTTTGTTCAGTCTGTTCCCACACCCCCAACACTCCTTTCCCCCTGTGAATTGTCATTCCACTCCCTTTCTATGCCCCTGATTCTATTCTATTCACCAGTTTATTCTGTTCATCAGACTTTTTTTATTCACTTGATTTTTAGGTTCACTTGTTGATAGATACGTATTTGTTGTTCATAATTTTTATCTTTACTTTTTCTTCTTCCTCTTTTCAAAGGATACCTTTCAACATTTCATATAATACTGGTTGGGTGATGATGAACTCTTTTAGCTTTTTCTTGTCTGTGAAGCTCTTTGTCTGACCTTCAATTCTGAATGATAGCCTTGCTGGGTAAAGTAATCTTGGTTGTAGGTTCTTGCTATTCATTGTTTTGAATATTTCTTGCCATTCCCTTCTGGCCTGCAATGTTTCTGTTGAGAAATTAGCTGACAGTCGTATGGGTTCCCCCTTGTACATAACTGACTGTTTTTCTCTTGCTGCTTTTAAGATTTTCTCCTTGTCTTTTGCCCTTGGCATTTTAATTATGATGTGTCTTGGTGTGGTCCTCCTTAGATTCCTTTTGTTTGGGATTCTCTGCGCTTCCTGGACTTGCAGGTCCATTTCTTTCACCAGGTGGGGGAAGTTTTCTGTCATTATTTCTTCCAATAGGTTTTCAGTATCTTGCTCTCTCTCTTCTTCTGGCACCCCTATAATTCTGATGTTGGTGCGCTTGAAGTTGTCCCAGAGACTCCTTACACTATCTTCATATTTTTGGATTCTTTTTTCTTTTGGCTTTTCCGGCTGGGTGGGTTTTGCTTCTTCATATTTCGTATCTTTGACTTGATTCTTGCGATCCGCTAGTCTGCTGTTGGATCTCTGTATATTATTCTTCATTTCAGTCAGTGTATGCTTAATTTCTAACTGGTCCTTTTTCATATGCTCAAGGGTCTCACTAAATTTATCGGCAGACTCTAGAATATTCTTGAAAAGCCTTATAACTGTGGTTTTGAAGTCTATATCCAGTCATTTGCTTTCCTCCATTTCTGTCATTTGTGACCTGTTTCTTTGTCTCTGCATTTTGGCTGTTTCCCTGCATTGACAGAATGGCTTTAATCAGCTGTGTCTATGGTAGGAGAGCTATGCTGGAGACACCCTTATGGGGCAAGACTTGCTTCAGTGGGGCTTTGGTGCCCACTAAGTCTGCCCCCTGAGTGCATCCCTTATGAGTGTGGAGTTTAGACGGGGTGGTTCCACTCTGCCCTCTGGTTACGCTGGCTCTTATATCTCCAAGGAGGTGCTATCTTAGCTTCTGCCTGGGGTTTCCCAGCCTTTTATATGCAAAAACCTCTGCTCACAACTTGGGTGGGGCAGGGACTCGGGGACTCCACAGGGTGGAGCAACCAGCTATGGCTGATTCTCAGCCCTGACCTAAGAGGCACCGGGTCTCAAGCTGCTCTGGAGTTCCTCCTGGCGCCAGACGGTGCCAGACAGTCCAACTCCTCCCAGTAAGATTCTGAGTCCCCAGAAACTCGCCTGGAAGTGGAGTTCAGAGCTGTTGGGAGTTTGTGCTTCCCTCCGGTACGAAATGCTGCCAGCTGTTTCCGCGAGCCCCTTCGCACGTGCCTCCGTACCTCTGCACTTTACTTCTGCACCTCCTCTGCGTCTCAGTCTCTTTCTAGTTGTAGAATGTCCACTCGTCAGCCTTCCTGCAGGTCTGGGTGGTGTCCGTTTTTTCTTTTTGTTGTGATTTTGTAATAGTTGTGGCCAGCAGCAATTCCAGTGTTCACCTATGCCGCCATCTTGGTTGCCCCCAAATTTTATTCTTTTTTTACAGAGAGGAAGGGAGAGGGATAGAGAGTTAGAAACATCGATGAGAGAGAAACATCGATCAGCTGCCTCCTGCACACCTCCTATTGGGGATGTGCCCACAACCAAGGTACATGTTCTTGACCAGAATCGAACTTGGGACCTTTCAGTCCACAGGCCGACACTCTATCCACTGAGCCAAACCGGTTAGGGCTAGATAATTATCTTATAGGTGTAAACTTAAAGAGATTTTTTAAATGATTCAGAAACAGTTTCATCAACATGAAGGAGACTTCCACTTCTAATAGTTCATGTCAGGGGTACATTTGTGTTAAGCACGAGGAAATTCAATTCTTATGATTTGTTACTGTAAGGACAAAAATATTAACTTTCAAAAATAATATTGAGTATATTGGAGGTAGTGACAGTACAGATTTATAATAATTTTCTGTTGGGGTTGATGTTTTTTCTTTCTGACCACTATTTTTTCTTAAAACAAAGAATAATGCTGAAACCTGTTTTTTTGTTTTATTTTCTGGGTTCTTATGTTTGCAATGTTAGAAAAGGATTTCATGCTTTTACTGAATGCTAGGAGAGACTATTACATTTGTGGCAAGGCTCTTATAACCAGTTAGAATAGGAGTTATTTGTTTTATTTTTGAAAAGAATCAGAATTTGCTCTTTTGAAATTTTATTTTTAGGGTGTGTGTGTGATTTGTAAAATCTATTCTAAAGGCATACATGCAATCAGATAGGATATAACAGGACAGTAAGGATTATTATATGCCACAGTGAAAAATGTTACATGATCCTATGTAATAATTTCATTTTTTATTTATTTTTATCTCTTTAGAGTTATAGATAGTAGTATGAAAAACTTCAAAGCATTTTTTCGGTGGCTCTATGTGGGTAAGTTAAAGCATTCTTGTTGTTCTCATACTTTTGTTTTTAAACTAGCAATATCAATCTAGAATATTTACTTTAGTAAAATTTCAAATACCTATAAAAGTAGAGAGAATAGTATAAATGAACCCCCTTCACCCGGTTTCAGCTGTTTTCAACACATGGGCAGTCTTATTTCTTTATACATCCATCCACCCCCACGTCCTCTCAGATGTGACATGTAGCATTGGTTATCTGTGTTGCTTACTGATAACTGACCTTTGTTTAATGTATTTTTTTAAACCTTATTCAAGGATATGTTTTTATTGATTTTTAGAGCGAGAGAAAGGGGAGGAAAGAGGGAAGGTGGGTGAGAGAGAGAGAGAGAGAGAGAGAGAGAGAGATCAGTGGGAGAGAGAATCATCAGTCAGTTGTCTCCCATATGTGCCCGAGCCGGAGATCAAACCCACAACCTGGGAATGTGCCTCGACGGGGCAACAAATTTGTGAGCCTTTGATGCACTGGATGACGCTCCAGCCCACTGAGCATACCAGCCAGGGCTAATTAACTTTTTTTTTTTACCTTGTTTAACCCCTTATGTTAAAATAACATTTTTAAAATATATATTTTATTGATTTTTTACAGAGAGGAAAGGAGAGGGATAGAGAGTTAGAAACATCGATGAGAGAGAAACATCGATCAGCTGCCTTCTGCACACCTCCAACTGGGGATGTGCCCGCAACCAAGGTACATGCCCTTGACCGGAATCGAACCTGAGACCCTTCAGTCCGCAGGCCAACGCTCTATCCACTGAGCCAAACCAGTCAGGGCTTAAAATAACATTTTTGAGCCCAGCCAGCATGGCTCAGTAGTTGAGCATTGATCTATGAATCATGAGTGGTTGATTCCCAGTAGGGCACATGCCCAGGTTTTGGGCTCAGTCCCCATTAGGGGGCATGCAGGAAGCAGCCAATTAGTGATTCTCTCTCATCATTGATGTTTCTTTCTCTCCCTCTCCCTTGCTCTGTGAAATCAAGAAAAAGGTATTAAAAATTTTTTTTGAATCCTTGTTATGTATTAGGCATTGTTAGGTGTTAGAATTAATAGAGAGAGAAAAAAAATAAGACACAGCCTCTGCCCCGAGTAGCTCATCTCCTGTTTTACACTTTGGTTTTCCGTCTCTAGATCTATGCAGTCCATATGATAGCCAGTAGCCACATGCGACTATTTAAATTAGTTGAAGTTATATAAGATTTTATGTTCACTTCCTTCGTCATGCTAGACACATCTGAAGTGCTCAGAAGCCACGTGGCTAGGGGCTCCCGTGCTGGCCGGCACAGACTAGAACATTTCCGCCATCACTTCCATCGGACAGTGATGCTGTAGCTAAATAGAATGCAGACATTTGTGACCTTTTTTTTTTTTAATCTCCACACGATCTTTATATTTGTAGGTAATTAACATACTTTCTAACTTGATATTAAAAATTTTAATGTTCACTTTACAGTATGTGCATATTTTATTGAGGCCCATTTGTACTGTTATTTTTGTGACCTCTCTTAAAACCTTTGAAATAAGCCAGCATACATTTTCCTCCAACATAAGCAAAATTTAGTTATAAGTAGAATTTATCCCCTATTGGTTAACAACTGTACAAACCTCCAATTCTGGTAGTTGAAAGTAAACTTCATACTTGTCAGCCTAATAGAATTGCTTTTGATAAAATAATGCAGTCTGCAGATGTTGACATTTATAATTCTTAGATTTTTCTCAAAATCATACCAACGCTAGCCAGGATGGGGAGCCGGAGTGTTTCTCAGGCCAGCCTATTATTTGATCACAGTTAATTAGAATGAATTATAGAAAACTTAGGAATACCTTTCTTTTATAGAAGTAGGACTTTGGTTTTACTTGTAATTTTTGAAGTAGTTCAGGCAAGCTTACATTCTTGTTGCATGTCCCCATGGTAAAAACAAGCGGAGTGATTAGAAGAGGAGGGAACTGCCGCTCAGGCCTTGTGGTTAGAGCAGGACACTGTGGGAAGCACATGGATTGGGCACTGGGCCGGCCACCTTAGCTCTGTAACCTCGGCTTGCTCTTGTGTAAAATGTCATCCTAATGAAAGCAACTTCTTTTATACACAGTGTCCCCAGCACCTGTGCTATGCTCAATAAATAATTTTGGGAAGGATAAGTAAATGAATGAGTAGAACTAGAGTATGGCTGGCTTTACCAATAATTTAGAAGTTTGAATTAAAAGTAGTTTTGAAATAATCTATATTTGCAGAAGCATGTCCAACATGCCTTTCCCTGACCAAGCACATTCAAACACTGCTAAAGCACAGGCAGCATGCTTCGTGACTCAGGGCACATAACACAGAAAGCACAATGTTGATGAAGATAGCCACAGATACTGAAGCCCTGTAAATAGACCATATGTGCATACAAATGGATTGTAGTGCCAACTTCTTTACATAGTGAACAAGCCCAAGGGAAAGAAGCACGCCTGTGGTATTCTAAGGCTTCGGAGGAGAGGATTACTTGCAGATTTTAAGAGAAGAAACATCACCGGGCAGAAGGAGGAATCCTAGCAAAAGCAGTCTTAGCACAAGGCAGCAGTTGTATTGGTCTGGAGTGGTGGTGGGCTGGGTTGAAGGAGCAAATGAGAAATAAGAGTTTAGGGTGATTAGCCCAACCGTTAGGAACTTAGAAATATAAGCCAAATTTGAATTCTTGACCCTTCAGGATTTAAAAAAATTTTCTTAAACTTACTGGGGTGACATCCCATATAATAAAAGCCTAACATGCTAAGTGTGTGGTCGTTTGGTGACCAGTCGACTGTTCAGCCAATCTGAGTGTAATCCTATTAACAGAAGCATACGTGGTTGTCGCACCCTCACGCTGCAACGCCCTCACGCTGCAACGACCGATCACCTGGAGGCTGCGTGCACAGTGAGCGCGGGCTTGACGCTGTGTGCGAGGCGTGGAGGTGGACCCCTGGCTCCGGCCTACCTCTTTGGGGCGATCCATCGAGGAGCCCGAATGGGTGGCTGGGGCCTACCTCTTTGGGACGATCAATCTCAAGGCTCCCACACTGTGAGAGGGCATAGGCCAGGCTGGGGGACCTCGTGCACCAGGCCTCTAGTATGCTAATGATATATGATAAGGCCACTCAGCCACTTGCTATGATGTGCACTGACCACCAGGGGGCAGATGCTCCAACTGGTAGGTTAGCTTGCTGCTGGGGTTCAGCCCGTTGTGACTGAGTGAGATGGGTGAGACATGCCCTGGAGCCCTCCTGTGGTTCCTCCCCGACACTGATTGTCACCAGTGGGGTCCCTCAGCCTGGCCGGCGCCCCCTCTCAATCCAGGGTCCCTCAGGGGATGTCAGAGAGCCGGTTTCAACCTGACCCCACAGGCCACTCTCCTCGGGAGGGTGCCAGACGCAGGGCTCATGGCTGGCAAGTGCTGATGCAGTGGCATGAGCCTCTCCCGATCAGCACTGATTGGGCAGGAACCTGTGGCAGGCACAGTGGGACCAGGATGAGCAGGAGCGGCAGGTAGGAGCTGCAGGCGGTATTGGACTGCAGATTTCAGCCTGCTCCCTGCAGGCCACCCAGAGGGACCCCACCCGTGCACAAATTCGTGCACCAGGCCTCTAGTTGGTTACTAAGATTATGTAAGTTTCAAGTGTGCAGTTTAACAGTACATCTGTGTATTGCACTGTGTCTTCACTACCCAAAGCCAAGTCTTCCTTCACCATATTTGACGCCCTTTATCCTCCCTGTAGTTTTTAGAAGAAAAGTTTTTCTTGGTGAAAAGAGGATGTTGAAAATTGAAAATTTGGTCCAGTGAAACACATTAGTCTTGGAAAAGCATCTATAATTAAAATTATGTTCGTAGTTTTTCTTTAAGGTAGTTTTTAAATTTATATTTTCAGCAATGTTGAGAATGACAGAAGACCACGTGATTCCTGAGCTGAATAAGGTAGTATATAACAGTATATTTCTCTAATGTGTTCTTTATACCCTGGTGGAGCTCAGCTTTGCTGGTTGTCTGGTATTTTTATAATACAGTTATTAGGTAATAGGCTGTCAGTCTATAGGCATGAGACAAATCTTAGTAAGCCTTTTGTTTTTTATCTCACAAAATACCTTTATTATGGCTAATCTTACAAAATTTAACATTCTTAAATCTTAAGTACATTTTTATTTTCCTCGGAAATCTGGTACTTAGATATTTATACTTAATTTCTTTTGACTATAAGGATTGTGATAAATAGCAGTGCAGTCTCAAGGAAAATCTTACAGATTTGGTCAAAGTTCCCAAAAGCATAGCCCTCTCATCTTCACCCCTGCTTAAACAGTTGGATCTACTAGTAAATAGATGAATAATTTTGAGCCTGAAAAAACAGAGAGCAGTAAAATTAGCCTCGCTGGAGTAAATAAGGGATTGCAGCTCAACGCAAAGTAGAGCTTTTGTGCTGTGGGTGCCTGGACTTGTAATCCAGGAAAGTTCACATTTAGCTGTTCTAAGACATCACTCTTGGCTTTATATTGGGAGATAAAACATGTTCATTTGTTGGGGGGACCTGGATGTGTGCTTTCTGAGGGCTGAAGAACCTGGGTAAGGTAAAGGAAAGGACATTGCCAGAAGCAGAGGCTGACGTGGAAGCACACGATGCTGTGGAGTGCCGCCCTTAGCTCAGGTGGAGGTGATTTACCTGGGCTTGCAGTCCCCACTCCCGCAGGAGGGACTGCACTGGGCCCAGCACAGGACTAGCAGGATAGACAACCTTGGCCGTGAGCAGCGCTGTGGCTGTGGGAGTCTCTGCTTGGACAATGGGCCTAAGTGTTTAATTGCCTGCTTCTCGGAACCCGGGGATTTCATACGTTCAGAGTTACATAACCTGGGCTTCTAGTGATATTTCCTCAGTGGAACTTTGTTTATTTGTCTGATGGCTTTAGTAGATGGTAAAAGAGTCACATTTATTACAACATGATACTTCTTTTATTGGGAAGCTTTCTTTTATCTTGATTTTTCTTTTTGTTTTTGATAGATGACTCAAAAAGATATCACCTTTGTTGCTGAATTTCTCACTGAACATTTCAATGAGGTAGGAAATTGGTATTTCTTCTCAATAATTGCGATAAAGCTGGGTAACGGTAAGAAGCAGACAAATTCAATCCAGTTTCATTGAAGGTCCTTAGCAGTTATGCTTTTTAAAATATTGAGCTAATTAATGGCAGTATTTATTTATTTCACATATAGCGTGTAAGTTGAACTTTTGTTTGATTGTGTGTCTTACAGTCTGAAAGAAAAGAGTACCTTGCCACTAGCCAGCTCTCTTAACAAAGTTTTTGGTTTAAATGTAAGATTGTGTGTGTGTGAGTTGATTTATTAATTAAACTGTACTTACCCTTTCCAGGCTCCAGACCTTTACAATCGAAAAGGAAAATACTTTAATGTTGAAAAAGTTGGTCAGGTATGGGCTTTGGATTTACTTTAGTTTTTTTTTTTAATTTTTAAAAACTAATTTTAAAACATTAGCAGTGTTAGTCTTTATTATCCAGAGTTTATGGAAAGTAATATAAGGCCAGTTATAGAGTAGCCCTGCCTTTTTAGTGAAATAATTAAGGAGGAGCAGTTTTTAAACTTTCTGGTCTCAGAACCCTTTTACATTCTTGAAATTATTGAGGACCCTAAATAGCTTTTTTGTGGGGTGTATCTGTCAATGGTAGATATTATTAGGAATTAGGAATGAAACAATAAAATATTTCTTGACTCATTAAAAAATAACTTGTTATTAAAAATAATGGTTCCATTACATGTTAATATAAATAATTTCAATGAAAAACAAGTGTCATTTAGAAAATATAACTTATTAGATAGTGGCATTGTTTTATAATTCTGCAAGTCTGATGTCTGGCTTAATAGAAGACAGCTGGATTATTGTATCTGCTTCTGCATTTAATCTGCTGTGATATGTTGTTTTGGTTAATGTATATAAAGAATATCTGGCTTCGTACAGGTGTGTGTTGGGAAAAGGAAAAATATGATAGTAGCGAGTTAGGTAATTGTGGGTATTCTCTGACACTGCACCAGATCCTGACAAGTGACGGTATATTAAAGGTTAGTTTCAATGTGGAATCTAAGTTGCATCAGTGGACTTTTCATACTCTAATGCACTACAGATCCATTCACCTGCCTGGTACTTTGAATGGGTCTGTTCCCCAGGCATGATTTTGTAATATCATGTATTGCCACTAGGAAAATATCGGTTCGCTGAGTTCTGCACATCTCCCATGTGCCGACACTTTTCTTCATACAGAATCCCAGAGTCGGGTTTCATTACTGTCGCCACCGGTCTCATCGTCTTTAAGTCCCGTGAAGCTGTCAGTTACACAGTGACAGATACAGGATTTTCAGAATTTTAATTTTGGCATAAATGTTTAAATTTTATCATTGGCAAGCAATACTGGCAAGTTGTTTTGCTTAAAGTGACAGCCTTGCTTCCTTTATTTTCAAGAAAATATCTGCCAAGTACCCAAAAATGGATAATCTAGTTTTTTTTGCCAGTCATTCTTTCATATTAAAATGGAATTCCATTAACACCAAAAAAGTGCCCGGCTAAGTCACAACTATGCTGTCCCTGTTGGTGTGCAGTAGAAGTGCCTGTGGATGCTTCCTGGTGCTGTCATACAGGATATTAAAGAGACCTGTACTCCACGGTTGAGCGTTAATGAAATCAGTAATTTCACTAGCTTCATCAGAGATGGTGAAACTGTGAGTGTATGGCAAAGAGGAAAGTTTGGTGGCGACTAGGAAGGTTCGGTGCTGCTGCTCGATGCTTGGTGACAGTGACAGATTTTCCTGTCCGTGCTTTTGATCGTCAGTGCAAACGTCATTCAAACGGAAGGGCACACAACAGGGTGGCATCACTGTAAAAACAGTATCGACCTCACGAGTCCCTGAAAGCATCTGTGGGCCACAGGTTGAGAACTACTGCCACAGAGTAGGTTGACAGTTGATACTTTTTTCAAATTAATTTATAGACTTAATGTATAAGCTTAAAATATGCTTCATGAAAATAGGACTCAAAATTTAAATTCAGTTATGGCCTATACGTTTTCAGCATTGTAATCTTTTAGTAGTCAGCAGTTTCTTTCGTTGCTTGGTATTTAGCTTTGATCACATCACTTAGAGTAACAGCAGGGCTCTTTCCAAGAGGACTTGGCAGTAAAACAGACAAGCTTATTATATAGAAGAATGTTAAATGTAAACAATTTGAAGCCTGATTATAAATTCTGTGTTTGTAGTACTTGAAAGATGAAGATGATGACCTGGTGTCACCCCCTAACACAGAAGGAAACCAGTGGTATGACTTCCTTCAGAACAGCAGCCACCTGAAAGGTATTGCATGGACACAGGAGGTGTTGGCCAGCGCATTTATTTATTTGAGACCAGAACACCCACTCACAGTTTTGCTAAACCCTTGCTGAGTGCTTATCAGAGTTCTTTAGATTTATCTCGTGTCCATTTTATTTGATTAGAGAAACAGTAAAAATACCAGTGTATCACATTACCATGATCAAAAACACTGTTAACTGCGCTTTAGTAAGATTGCTTGCTCTTAAGTATGATGTTGTCTCTAAGGCACCTTATCAAAAATGGGATATTGCGAAGAAAACTAAAGAGCCTGCTAGTCAGAGGAGTCTGCTTGGCCGGTGCCAGTTTGTTGACTCCTAAAAGCAGGACGCATCCATGTATTCTCCTGAGGCCGCAGCTTTCCTGTTTCTTTGTTAAGCCTTCCATTTTCTAGGATCTTCAAATGTTGATGTGGTAAAACCTTTCCTACCCAGCATTATCAGGGATGCAACACAAAATAGCAGCCATCCTATACGTCCGAACATCACCATTTTAGATGAGCATATTTGTAAAGTAGTTGCTTTCTGAAAGAGTAATCTGACCAGTTTAGCTATTCCTTAGATCCCTATGGTAATAGCCACATATGTGTATCATCCCCTTCAGTCCTGAGAAGAACCTGTGGGGGAGGTCCTTGCTATCCTCATTTTACTAATAAGGAAACTGAAGGCTAGAGAAGGCCCAAGCTCATACAAGCTAGTTAGTGATGGAGCTAAGATTCTGCTGACTACAGAGCCCGAGTTTTTAACTGGACTCAGATGTAATCTCTGTCACTTGGATCTGGTTGCTGCTTATCCGAATGAATGAATGAATGAATGAATGAATGAATGAATGATGAATGAATGAATGAATGAATGAATGAATGAATGAGGGAGGCAGGGAGGGAAGAGCGGGAAGGAATTCTCTGAGGCCCAGAACTTCGCTTATTGCTCTTGTGTTTTGCGGGAAGGAATTCTCTGAGGCCCAGAACTTCGCTTATTGCTCTTGTGTTTTAACCCTAGGAGTCCATTCTTTTTCAGGGCAAAAAATACTGGATGGGGCAAAAGTAGGTTTACAGTTGTTCATGTGATAAATAATACAATAATTAATAAAATAATGCAAGAATAAATTCTGTTTCGCATACTCACAACTGACAAAGCACATCTGACACCAAAATTAGAGAGTTTTTCCCTCATGAGACCAGTTGCGACACCAAATGGGTGTCCTATGATTTAATCCTGATACCAGCTACATGAGTTAGCACCGGACACTGCCATTTATGGACGCAGCCCCACAGGCTGCCCCCACTTCTGACTTCACTCGCAAGTGTTGGGATCCCAGGTGACCCACATTTCTGTCGCATTTGGCTATAAAGTTGTGGGTTCCCAGAACTCCCGTTCTTCAAGTTTGATAATTTGCTAAAATGGCTCACAAAATTCGGAGAAAGACCATGATCACTGGTTTATTATAAAGGAACAGCCAACTAGAAATGATGCACAGGGCATGGAATTGGCAGGGGGCACAGAGCCCTCTCCCAGTGCACCACCTCCCAGAACCTCAAGGTGCTCACTGCCCCGGGGCCCTCCGAGCTCTGTTGAGGGGTTTTATGGAGTTTTCGTTATGCAGCCATGGCTGACGAAGGCATTGACCACTGGTGATTGAACTTACCTCCAGCTTCTCTCCCCTTCCCAGATGTTGGGGGTGGGGCTGAAAGTCCCAAACTTCTGACCAAGGGCTTGGTCTTTTTTTGTAATCTGTAAAATGGAGAATATGATGCTTTCTTTCTATAAGTATTGCAAGCAGTAGAAATAACAGTTATAACCCTGACCGATTTGGCTCAGTGGTAGAGCATTGGCCTGTGGACTGAAGGGTCCCGGGTTTGATTCTGGTCAAGAGCATGTACCTTGGTTGCAGACACAGCTCCAGTAAGGAGGTGTGCAGGAAGCGGCTGATAGATGTTTCTAGCTCTCTATCCCTCTCCCTTCCTCTATGTAAAAAAACCAATAAAATATATTAAAAAATAAATACAGCTATAAAAAGAACCTAGTGTAGTTAGTGTCAGTACATGCTAAATTAGGTATTACTTTCTACTGAAAAAGTAGCCTTTTTACAATTGAAAAGCTTATTTTCATAGCACTGGTTTCTTGTCTCCTGTTTCTGTTTTTATCATCACAATCTTCTAAAACAGCACCAGACCGCTGTAAGTCACACCATTGTGGCTAAGAAGAGAGAAGAATGAACTGTGTTTCATTATATGTCTCATGGTTCTCAAATCTTCCCTTCTTACAACCAACAGAAACCCCCTGTTGGATTTCTGTGGGAAAAACAGCATGTGGAGTAACAGGCTGATGGACTCAGCTTGTAGTCAGTGTGGAAGGCGGGGCTTTAGTGAGGTTGTGTGAAGGGGTAACGAAGTGGCCAGGGAGAATCCCACCCTGTCATAAGCGGTATGGGCTGGCTCTAATAACAGAATTTTTTTTTTAATCATCTGGTCGACTATAGCTCTGTTTGTTTCTGTTTTTCTTTGAAACCAGAAAGCCCTTTGCTGTTTCCCTATTACCCTCGAAAGTCATTGCATTTTGTGAAAAGGCGGATGGAGAACATTATTGATCAATGTTTGCAAAAGCCAGCCGTAAGTTCGAAATGCATGCCTTTGTGTAGGAGCCAGAACATCTATAGTGTGTGGCTCATTTATGTTAATGATCATAGTTATTAAGGCGAACCATAGAAAATGCTTTTGACTAACAAAACTGGCAGGTTTATATGGTTCCCCCCAACATTTCCTCTTAGAGTTTCTTACATATATTAAAAATAAAAAGAAGAAAGTGTTGGCATCTTTAGTATTGGGTATAAATGTTCTTAGTTACGGAGCTGTTGTGTCTCTTGTTTACTGCCGAAGGGTGGGTGACTGGTGCTGTGACACCACTGGGGTGGCTCCTGGGCTGCTATGTGCTTATCTCCAAGTTCCTTTCCTACTCAGAATTGTCTCTCTCTTTCCCTTACTGTCATTAAAGTTTCGTGTAAAAGGTTTGATGATACAGTCAGTGGTTCTCAACCTTCTGGCCCTTTAAATCCGGTTCCTCCTGTGGTGACCCAACCATAAACTTTTTTTCGTTGCTCCTTCATAACTGTCATGTTGCTACTGTTATAAATCGTAATGTAAATATCTGATACGCAGGATCGTCTTAAGCGACCCCTGTGAAAGGGTTGTTTGACTGCCAAAAGGGTCGTGACCCACAGGTTGAGAACCGCTGATATAGATGATTGTTTTACTAGACTTAACCAATGCTGGTCATTTACTTTCTGTACATGTTTTTCTGCTGTAATGATATTTCAAATTTTATTTTATTTAGGATGTAATAGGAAAATCAATGAATCAAGCAATCTGTATCCCATTATATAAAGATACTAGGAGGTAATTCTATTTGCCTTTTGGGTGGTATAATTCAGCAGCCAATTTAAAATTTTATTAATTTTTTTCCTTTTGTTTTAGTGAGGACTGTACACGGAGATTGTTCAAATTCCCTTTTCTGTAAGTGTGTGTTTCTTCCCTATCATGTGAACAATATAGTTTTGTTCTGTGTATTGAAAACTGCGTAGCATGTTTGACATTAATTTTTTTTCCCTTAGGTGGAATAATAAGACTTCAAATCTACATTATCTTCTTTTTACTATTTTAGAGGATTCAATTTATAAAATGTGCATCTTAAGGAGACATACTGATATTTCCCAGTAAGTGTTTGTCTGAAGTGTGAATCAGAAGAGATAACATTTTATTCTTAATCATAAAACATACAACTCTCTTCCCTACATTTCAGGTTTTGCTTAATCTACCTTATGATTTGTCCCTGAACTGTTCTGTCTTAGTTTTCATGTCACTAGATAGACGATAGTGCCAGGTGAGGAAGCTATATGATCCCTTCTAATTCTGGAGTATCTGATTTTGTATTGGTGTATAGCAGTTACATGGAGGATGATTTTTAGGCTTAGGAAAAGTCAAGAGCAGAACACTCAGGATTCATCTCATGAACTTGTAGAAGTTCAAAACTGTACTTTGGGTTTCTTATAGAAAGGCCTTTTACGTGAGGTGTTAAGTATTCAACAAGAGGCCTCACCTACAGACACTACTTTTGAGAACCCAAAAGGAAAGTTCTGAAAGGTAGATCATACTCAGAATGCCATTAGTATCTGAAATGGGTTTAAATCTGAATTTCCAGGACATATTTTGAGACCAAGATATGAAATCATTTGGTTGTTCCAGATGTCCTTAATTGTGTAAGGTATCCAGCTACTTTGGTGACCATAAGGTTGTAAATCAAGTTGTAATGCTGATGTTGGATTTCTCTCTCTATGTGTTTAAGTTAGTTACTAGTGTTCTAGAGTGAGCATAATGGTTTTTGGGTCTGGGGTTTGGGGTTTAGGTCGATACACTAATGCTGACAATCATGTTCTTTCAAGCATTTAGATTGTTGGCTATCCAGGTTGTTCCAAAAAGTCTCTTTCCCCCTCTTCTTTCTTCAAGATCTGTAAGCAATGGACTAATTGCTATTAAATTTGGGAGCTTCACATATGCCACAACTGAGAAAGTGAGAAGAAGGTATATCTTGAATTCTGTTTGGATGATACATAAGTATGTTTGTATATGTTTTGTCCTGTGAATTATAGGAATATGGTTAGATTCGGTTAAGTGATATATACCTACAAGGCCTCCCTCACCTGCAACACAAGGAGGGATTGCCACGCCTGTGTACTTGCAGAGAGGGTTGACTGGAACCCTACCCCCCTATAGCGGGCGCTTATGCAGAGGTTTCCTGTAATTAGTACCTCTCAGTTCCCTGTCTGCTAATAAAGTCATGTGGTCCCGGGGCACCTGGCTGAAGTTCTTGTTAAAACAACATTATTCTTCGTGTGGTGAGTTTTCTTAGGATCCGAAAGGGCAACAGCACCTAAGTGGTCCTCGCAGCTTTGCAGAGGACGGAATTGACACTACGCAGAGGCCGATCTTTTTCTCACTCTTCACATAGAAGTATCTGTAATAATAAAAGGGTAATATGCTAATTGGACCGGATGTCTTCCTGATGTCATTCTGGACATCCTTCCTGACGAAGAGATGGGGGGGTTGTTGTGGGGGAAGCAGCCCAGTCCCAGGTGCCTGCGGACGGCCAGAGGAGGAAAGCCCAGGTCCCAGGTGCCTGAGGGAAGCCGGTGCCAGCAGCCCGGGGAAGGAATTTTCGTGCATCAGGCCTCTAGTCTTAGGATAACGCCTTTGAAGTTGTTGTGTCTTCACATGTAAATCCTATTTATATTTTCAGTCTGGTTAACTCAAAATACATACAAAGATTCATTCATGGAATTTCCATGGGCTTAAGGCCTGACCATTGAAACTGTGAACCAACCTTACAGATTTTTATTTTTCCATGATTACCTATTTTTAGGGCTTAGTTAAATTTGTGAATAATCAGTGTATCAAGTAAGTGTGATTTTAGTGCAAACTAATGATATATTTCAAATGTTACTGTATAGAATGTCACTTGATTTTGTTTATTGTCAGGTTTTTTTTGCTTGGTACAAGTATGTTATGCATCCATTATTGTCTCTGTAGTTATGATCATCTTTCATGTCACAAAACTCATTTCACTTCTAGCACCTACAGTTGTTTAGATGCACAATTTTATGATGATGAAACTGTGACAGTAATTCTTAAGGACACTGTGGGACGTGAAGGAAGAGACAGACTCTTGGTCCAGTTGCCATTGTCTTCAGTGTATAACTGTGAAGGTTCTGCAGAATATCAGTTCACTGGGAATTACTCTACAAGGTAACTAACTCATCAGTAAGTTCCTCTTTCTGATGTAACAGTTAAAATGTGTTTAATGTATGTCATATATTCAAGTTCTTTGTGTATGCTAGATAACAGGTAACCAGGAATAATTGTACAGTCAGTCATATTTTTATTTTAAAAATACTGGCTTTGACAGCTCTTCTGTTCCTTTCCTTTACTAGTAAATCAGTAGGTATGTGCTGGAACCAGGTTGGGTGTTATTTGCGGTGGAGAATGGGACTTCTGTGAGTTCTTTCTTCAAGAGCAGCCTTAGCCCCAGTTTGTAGCAGAATTAGCTATCCTAGATTGCCTCCAGCATTGCCCTTCCTGACGTAGGGCCTCAGTAGCCACAGGGAGAGGACATGGCCATTTCCAAGAGGTGGCTTTGGCTGACTGAGATTTAAGTAAGCAGATCCTTTCTCTAATTTAAAAATGTGTCTATTCGTTTTCCTCGGAAGAGAATAAAAAAGCCTTACTAAGAAAATATTTCGCTTGTTTGTAATTACAGTGTTTTTGTAGAATACAGCACACAGTGTTTTTATACAGAGGCTGGTAGAATTATATTGGGGATGAGAATATTGGTATACACCGAGCCCATGGTTGACCCTGATGCCCTCCTCCTCTCCCCCAGTAAACCAGGAGGTGATCCCATTTTCACTCCTGGGTCGGTTTTTCCCGCTCTCTAGGTTAGATGAACAGTGTGGTGCTATCCCTACACGTACCATGCATTTCGAGAAGCATTGGAGATTACTGGAAAGTATGAAAGCACAGTATGTTGCTGGGAATGGTTTTCGAAAGGTGTCCTGTGTGGTAAGTGTTTGCACATTGGTTACTAAGAGTTATAGGAGGAAGCAACTAGATCCATATGGTCCTTTCAGGGCAAACTTTTAGTGATAAATTTCTTCTGTTGATGATGAGCTTGTTAGTCACCTTAGCTATTTAGTTCTCTTGTTCTGAGAAAGCTTATTAAATAATCAGTAACAAGTCTAGATTTTAATTATGAAATTGTTACTACTGCATGTGGAGATTCTTTTATGCAAAATGAAAACTTCAATTTAGTGATTTTTTTGACCATTGATGGGAAAATAATCCTATATAATAAAACACTAATATGCAAATCAACCAAATGGTAGAACAACCAGTCGCTATGACGTGCACTGACCACCAGGGTCAGACACTCAATGCAGGAGCTGCCCCCTGGTGGTCAGTGTGCTCCCACAGGGAGCACCGCTTAGCCAGAAACCAGGCTCATGGCTGGCGAGTGTAGCGGCAGTGGTGGGAGTCTCTCCCACTTCTATGGCAACACTAAGGACCCCTCCGGGGATGTCCGACTACCAGCTTAGGCCCACTCCCCACAGGGTCCCAGACTGCGCAAAGGCGCAGGCCAGGCTGAGGGACCCTCCCCGTCAGTGCATAAATGTCATGCACCGGGCTTCTAGTTTTCCTATAAAACCATTCTTTGAATTCCTGATTTCTAATTCCTTATATATAATGTATTAGTTAAGCCATACATTTTAAAATTCTTTATTTGGCCTTTTTTTTCCTTCAGTTAAGCTCAAATCTCCGTCATGTGAGAGTGTTTGAAATGGACATTGATGATGAATGGGAGCTGGATGAGTCTTCAGACGACGACGAGGAGGCCAGCAATAAGCCTGTAAAAATCAAGGAAGAAGTGTTGTCCGAGTCGGAGGCAGAGAACCAATCAGCTGGTGCTGCTGCTTCAGCGCCTGAGATAGTCATCAAAGTGGAGAAAATGGACCCGGAGCTGGACTCCTAGTCTTGGTGCCATCGTTTTGTATGTTCTCATCGTGTCAGAAAGGACATATGAGATGGGCTCAAAACGTCTTGAACCACTTTTAATTCTCCTTGTGTAACAAAGAAATAAACAGCAATTTTTATCCTCACTCCGCTTCATCTTCTCTTAGTGGTATAGTCACTGTGATAGACTCTTTTTGCTGAAATGCCTTTATATTACTGTGTGCTGAACTAGTGCTTAAAGATAACATAAATTGTGAAGAAAAAGGTACGTATCGGAAATCATTTCTATGTAAGAAAAATTACAATTAAGTAGTCATTCACTGGAAGTTTGTTGTTGTTGTTTTTTTTAAATTTCTTTATTGTTTAAAGTATTACATATGTCTCCTTTTCCCCCCATTGACTTCTCCCTGGCTACTCCCACTCCCCAGCACATGCCCTCACCCCTGTGTCTGTGTCCTTTGGTAATGCTTATATGCATGCATACAAGTCCTTTGGTTGATCTCTCCCCCATACCCCCACCTTCCCCTGCCTGCCTTCTAAGATTTGATGGTCTTTTTCATGGTTCTATGTCTCTGCATCTATTTTTATTCATCAGTCTATGTTGTTCTCTATATTCCACAAATGAGTGAGATCATGTGATATTTACCTTTCTTTGACTGGCTTATTTCACTGAGCATAATGCTCTCCAGTTCCATCCATGCTGTTGCAAATGGTAAAAGTTCCTTCTTTTTTACAGCAGCGTAGTATTTCATTGTGTAGATGTACCACAGTTTTTTAATCCACTCATCTGCTGCTGGGCACTTAAGCTGTTTCCAAATCTTAGCTATGGTGAATTGTGCTGCTGTGAACATAGGGATGCATATATCCTTTCTGATTGGTGTTTCTCTTTCCTTGAGATATATTCCTAGAAGTGGGATCACTGGGTCAAATGGAAGTTCCATTTCTAATTTTTTGAGGAAACTCCATAATGTCTTCCATAGTGGCTGCACCAGTCTGCATTCCCACCAGTAGTGCAGGAGGGTTCCTTTTTCTCCACATCCTCACCAGCACTTGTTGTTTGTTGATTTGTTGATGATAGCCATTCTGACATGTGTGAGATGATACCTCACAATTTTGATTTGCATTTCTTGGATGATTAGTGACTTTGAGTATGTTTTCGTATGTGTCTTGGCCTTCTGTATGTCCACTTTCGAAAAGTGCCTACTTAGGTCCTTTGCCCATTATTTTTTTTATTGTTTATCTTCCTGTTGTTAAGTTGTATGAGTTCCCTATAAATTTTGGAGATTAAACCCTTATCAAATATAACATTGGCAAATATGTTCTCCCATGCAGTGGGCTCTCTTGTTGTTTTGTTGATGGTTCCTTTTGCTGTGTAGAAGCATTTTATTTTTATTTTATTTTTTTACTAGGGGCCCGGTGTATGAAATTCATGCATGGGTAAATTGGGGAGGGGGTGCGGGTGGGGGAGGGGGAGGGCAAGCGGGGCGGTCCCTCGGCCAGATGTGCACTTTATCCAATTCGGAAGCACTCAGGAGATGTGCTACTGATGGCTTGGACCCACTCCACGTGGTTCTCTGCTCTCTGCCCAGCCTGTCTGCTCCACACTATGGAGATGGGCAGGCAGGCACTGCTGGGTGCCGCCTGCGGGGTCCTCGATGGCTTGTGCCCCCTCATCCCCTCGTTGGCAGCCATGGCCACAGCGTAGCCTAGGCCAGGGCAGCAGCAGAGGATTCCCAGGTGGGTCTCTCTGGCCACGCACCCTGGTTCCCAGGTCCCAACTTGCCTCAGACCCCAGTGGCAGCAGTGCCAGCCTACCGGGGGCTTGCTTTTGCTGGGGTGCGGGTCCGACCCGCCCTGCAGGCCGGGTCCCCATGCGCCTCGGACCCCGCTGCTGCCACCACTACTGCCCACACTGCACGGTCCACCATCCACCCCGCCCGTGCTGCTGCCCACCGCCGCCCACACCTCAACCGCTGCTGCTCTCTCTCTGTGGCTGCCGGCCTCCATCTTGGCTGGATTAATTTGCATACAGCTGCTCTGATAGGCTGGTGGGCGTGGCTTAGGCGTCCCGTAGAAATGGTCAATTTTAATATTATGCTATTATTAGAGTAGATTTTTTAAAATATAATTTTTATTGATTTCAGAGAGGAAGGGAGAGGGAGAGGGAGAGAGAAACATCAGTGATGAGAGAGAACCATTGATTGGCTGCCTCCTGTACACCCTCCACTGGGAATCCAGCCTTTGACTGGAATCGAACCTGTGACTCTTGAGTCCGCAGGCTGATGATGCTCTATCCATTGAACCAAACTGGCTATGGCGAAGCTTTTTATTTTGATGTAGTCTCATTTGCTTATTTTCCCCTTAGTTTCTATTGTCCTAGGAGCTGTATTGGTAAAGATATTGCTACAACAAATATCTGACATTTTGCTGCCTATGTATTCTTCTAAGATTTTTATGGTTTCCTGTCTTACATTTAAGTCCTTTATCCATTTTGAGTTTATTTTTGTGTATGGTGTAAGTTGGTGGCCTACTTTCATTTTTTTTTTTTTTTTGCATGTATCTGTCCAATTTTCCCAGCACCATTTATTGAAGAGACTGTCTTGACTCCATTATGTGCTCTTGCCTCCTTTGTCAAATACTAATTGAGCATAATGGCTTGGGTCGATTTCCCCACATAACATTTAAATAACTTAGATGGGTTTGGGAGACAGGTAACTATAGCTTGTTCTTACAGTGAATTCCAACTTTACAGTAATCAACCAGTTCTTTATTAGACAGTAATCTGTCCCATGTGGTGCCAGCATTAAATTTACAACAGTTTTTTGATATGTGTGTGGTTGCTATTTGCAGTTCTAGCACAGGGGTAAATAAAAAATGAGGCTCCAGGTCTGCCCTTACTCTGAACCAGGGATCAGAAATAGTTCTATTCATGTATCTGGCTTATACCTCACTTTCCCTTAACATTGAGTTAAATTAATAATGTGAATCATTCCTAACTATAGAAGAATCGTTTTTTCACGCATGTTTTTATTTTTTCTGTGTGAGGAATTTTTTTAATCTTTATTGTTCATATTATTACAGTTGTTTATCCTTCCCCCCCATAGCTCCCCTCCTCCCAGTTCTCACCCCACCCTCTGCCCTTACCCCCCCCACTGTCCTCATCCATAGGTGTACCATTTTTGTCCAGTCTCTTCCTACACCCCCAACACCCCTTTTCCCCGAGAATGTCAATCCACTCCCTTTCTATGCCCCTGATTCTATTCTATTCACCAGTTTATTCTGTTCATCAGATTTTTTTATTCACTTGATTTTTAGGTTCACTTGTTGATAGGTATGTATTTGTTCATAATTTTTATCTTTACTTTTTCTTCTTCCTCTCCTCAAAGGATACCTTTCAGCATTTCATATAATACTGGTTGGGTGATGATGAACTCCTTTAGATTTTTCTTATCTGTGAAGCTCTTTATCTGACCTTCAATTGTGAATGATAGCTTTGCTGGGTAAAGTAATCTTGGTTGTAGGTTCTTGCTATTCTTCCCTTTGTGACTCCCTCCAGATTGAAAAAGACAACTGCGTCCTCAGTTGCCAGTCCTTTCCGCGAGCCCTTTTCACACGCCTCTGTACCTTTGCACTTTATTTCTGCACCTCCTCTGAGTCTCAGTCTCTTTCTAGTTGTAGAATTTCCACTCAGCCGGCCTTCCTGTGGTGTCCGTTTTTCTTTTCGTTGTGGTTTTGAAATGGTTGTTCGAGGCAGCAATTCCAGGTGTTTACCTATGCCACTATCTTGGTTTCTCCTGCATGTTTTTAATATATATGATATATCCAGTGTATTTAGGAACTGGATTTATATTATGTCAAAGTGAAAATGTTTAAATTTATTTCTGATTCTCTTTTTTTAAAATTTTTTGGGTTAATTCTCTTCCAAGAATTTTTTTCCCCCCACTGATTTTTAGAGAGTGGAAGAGAAGGAGCAAGGGGTGGGGGAAAAAAGAGAGAAAAACATCAATTTGAAAAGGCACATGAATTGGTTTCCTCCCACACATGCTGGGGCCTGGGATGCACCTGCAACTCTAGGTATGTGCCTTTGCCCGGGAATTGAACTAGTGACCCTTGGGTTTGTAGGCCGACACTCTGACCACTGAGAAACACTGGCCAGGGCTCTTTCTAAGTTTTAATACATGTCGAGCAAATCTTGTTTATCATTGTATTTTTATATACATGATATAGATTTTATACAGTTAGAAATCTTGCTGTTAATACTTAGAACCAATTTGCTCATTAGAGACTATATTTAGCAGCCGTTGCTGGGTTTGCACTTTGAGGTTAGTGAGCAAAAAGCGGAGAGAGGGTGAGGAGGACCCTGGCCATGGGTCTCCCCCAGGTGCTCACAGTTGGTGCCTCTGGTCCCTGACCTCGTACAGGGGGGAACGTGAAGTCCCTGCCTTGGGGATTGAGGGCCAAGGGGAGGATGTTTGTAGAGCATTGAGGTTGGCGTACATGAGATGCCTGGTGACGAGTGGCCCTTACTACACTGTTCTGTGCTGCTCTTCTCCAGGATAAATTGTGTTTTTGACAGAAATTTGCATAACATTTTATTTTTGTGCCACGTAATAAAGACCACGACAATAATAGTCTTTCTAATTCTCCAGCTTCCTAGTTTTTTTTGTTGTTGTTTTGTTCTTGATTTTCTTCCAAAATAAAAATTTTATACTCAGCAAAATGCTAAAACATTCTGTCTTTAGAGCATTTGAATATAAATAGTTCCTTGTCAGAAACTATTATGGTGTAGCCTTGAGTTTATAATACCACTCTGGATGGATATATATAAAATCTCAGCTAACCTAAACAGGTTCCTAGTAGACAGTCCGGCCCCAGAGAGCAGTCCTGCTGAGTCCCTCGTTGGAGCCAGGCACCATTCCCAGCACATCCCACCATTAACTCATTTAGGCCTCACCACAATTCTACAAGGTAAGTGCTATGATTAGCATCCTCCCCATTTCACAGGTGAAGAAACTGAGGCACGGGGCAATTTTCTAACTTGTACACGGGCAGCAAGGGTAGGATAGAGATGGGGAGCCAGGCAGCCTGGTGCAGGACCCTTGTGTTTAACCACTATGTGCACTGCCTTTTTGGGGTGTGCGGCATTCCACCACCCTGCCCTCCCACCTGGCCCATGGCCTCGCTCCCCGCAATCCTGCAGCGACGGGACCACCGTAATGACTGGAGGCACCGACGGGGGCACGTGATGAGTTTCATTCTTCACAGAGCTCCTTCACTCATCGTCGCCCTCAGCAGCTACATGCTTTCTGCACGCGTGGGAGTGGCATGTGGTGCAGCTGGGCCCTCTGGGATTAGCATGGTTTAGACCAGGACAGCACCGCCCACAGCCAGTGGCACGTGCCATCGCCTCCTGAGGAGGCCTCGTGTGGCCCCGTCACCTGAGGACAGTACTGAGCTCTTTCCCCAGGAGGGTGCCGGGGCCAAGCTGCCCGCTGTGTTGGGACTGTGGGTGTTCTCTGTCCCAATTCATTAAGAGGGTTTGACCGCTTGTTGGTCAGAAGCCCTCTTTTACTTCCAGGGAGTAAAAGCTCCCACTGAAGATTGAAGACAAGGCAGGCTTAGGGGAAGGCAAACAAATGACCTTGAGAACAGATGACCAGGCCCAGCAGAGGGCAGACTTGCCGTTCACAGCAGGAAACTATCCCGTGGCGAACACTGCAAGGAAGACTGCGTGACTCGCTGGAACCCTGGCTGTGTTATCATGTGTGGCCTGTTCAGTGTCGAGAGAATAAGTCACAGCTGCATTTTCACACAATCGCTCAGAGCATCACCTGCCAATTACCCTGTTTACCTCCAACAGGCGAGAGGGCCCTGGTGGGGTGGCTCAGTCTCAGGATGGAGCAGTTTCCACCTGAGAAATGGAAGTTGAAGGAACAGATCTGTAAACCAGCTCAGCAATTCCATTAAAACAGCCCATGTAGCTGGAGGCGGGTGAGCCAGGCGGGCGTCCCCTCTGCTTAGGGACCTACCTGGGCTTCCTCTGGTTGGTCCTGAGTTGGAAGCAGGAACAGAAATTAGGGAAGCTGTCAGTTACTGATCAAGTCCAGGCCATCAGAGGCCTGTTGTTACCGAGGATGGCAGGCTGGTTCTCCACAAGCGAGACTTAACATGAAGCCGGCTGGCTCCTGCCGGCGAGGGGTAGGTGTCCCGGGAAGGTTGCTGCAGGCTGCACTCAAACTCTTAATTTTATTTGTGGTCTGCCTGTTGGCCCTTCCTGTATGTACTCTCTCACGCTGCTGTCCATCTTGGAATTCTTGATAAGGGGCCCCAGATTGTCATTTCATATGGGACCCTGGGAACAGCCATTCCCGCATTCACCTTCGGACCCGGGACCAAGGGAGCATGCGTGTGGTTTTGGTGGTGCTAACCCCTCATGAGTATATCTAGCTGCAGCTGTCAGACTTCTGCTTAGAATGGCTGACTGTCCTGTTCCGAGTCCTGAGGGCCTCCTGGTTAGAGGCAGGGTTATCCTCTTCACTAAGTGCCTTTTCCGCCCAGCAATGTTCATAAAAATAATGAAACTCAACACTCTGCTTCTCTGTATTTCATAATAACCAGACAATTCCCCCCATCTGAGTCCGCGGCAGTGTAGATGGAAAAGCTCCCAATGCTGTATGTGTGATGTTGAGTAAGGCCTACTCCTACATGTGTGATGTTGAGTAAGGCCCTTTCCCTCTTGGCCACTCAACCTGCTCACCTATAAAATGGGTATATTCATCCCACAAGGATAGGATTCAATCAGGTAATTTATGCAAAAGCACACTGTGAACCTTCTGTTACTGGACAGATGTAAGTTATATTAACATTGGGACTTGACGGATTTGGTCATGCAAATCTATGAGAGGGCAGCCTGGCAAAGGGGAGGACTTGAGGGCGAGAGGCCAGGGACAATGGAGGAAGCAGGTAAGAGTGACGGAAAGTAGACTCTAGAAAGCCAAGGACCAAATTCTGATTCCAAGCTGGCTTGCTGCAAAAGCAGGAAGCAGAGTCTCTAAGCGGGGGAACTGGCCAGTGCAGAAATCCATCGGACCACTGGAGGGAGGCCGAGGTTTGCTTGGGTATCAGGTTGGTCTCTATGGTATTTGGATGAACCCTCATCGTGGCTGCAGCTTTAATTTCATACTAGTTGCTCTGAAAGAAACACGAGGCCTGTATTACTTCTCTTGCCTTTCTTTTTATTTTTGTTTTGATTTTTAGAGAGAGTGAATGGGAGGGAGAGGGAGAGAGAAACATCCATCTCAGAGAGACACACATCCACTGGTTGCCTCCTACATGGGTTCGACTGAGTACTGAGGTGTGGGCAAGGGTGGGGATGGAGGACGGGTACCCTGAGGAGGGCTCAGTGATAGGGCCTTGGAAAGTCCTGTGGGTTTTATCCTAAACTAGGGGCCCAGTACACAAAAATTTGTGCACTCGGGAGGTCCCTCAGCCCGGCCTGTGCTCTCTCGCAGTGTGGGACCCCTCTGGGGATGTCCACCTGCTGGCGTGCCTGGCCAGCCTGGGTTAGGGGCTGATGGCTGTTTGCAGGCTGGCCAAGCCCCCCAGTGTTGACCCTCACCCCATTGGGGTGTGGCCAGCCTGGGTGAGGGGCAGAGGGCTGTTTTCAGGCTGCCTACAGTCCCTTCAGGTTTTGGGTCCCTACTGGGGTGCCTGGGAGCCTGGGTGAGGAGCTGAGGGGCGTTTTCAGGTTGCCCACAGTCCCTTCAGGGTTCAAGTCCCTACTGGGATGCCTGGGCAGCCTGGGTGCGGTACTGAGCGCCGTTTTCAGGCTTTCAGGCTGCCCACAGCTCCCATTGACCCAACGTTTCAGCAAGGCTGGCTGGAAGCAGGTTTCTGGGGTTTATTTATCTTCTATAATTGAAACACTGTTGCTTTAAACTGAGGCCTAGGCAGGTAATGAAGCCTCCTGTTTGCTTCAGGTCCGTGGGCTTCTGTAATTGAAACAATGTTGCCTTAGTAGAGGCCTAGCCAGCCTAGGCAGGCAGTTTTCTCCACTGCTGGTGCAATGGAAGCCTCCTGTTTGCTTCAGCTCTGTGGCTTCTATAATTGAAACAATGTTGCAACAATGTTGCCTGAGCCAGGAGAAGCCCAGCTGGCCTAGGCAAACAGTTTACTCCTTTGCAATGGAAGCCTCCTGTTTACTCTAGCTCCGTGACTGCCGGCCTCCATCTTGGCTGAGTTAATTTGCATACAGCTGCTCTGATTGGCTGGTGGGTGTGGCTTAGGCATCCTATAGAAATGGTCAATTTCAATATTACTCTTTTATTAGGTTAGATGAGGTGGGAGACCCCTGGAGGACTTGAAGCAGAGGAAGAATACTAGGGTGATTTAAAAAGAAATTAAAGGAGGATGCTTTTCTGTCTTCCCCATCTTTAACTTCTCTGCCTCTGGCCACGTTTTCAAAGCCAACCCCGCCCAGCACAGGCAGTGTGAGAGGCAAGAGGAGCATTTGCTTTGGTGGTGTATTTGCTGAAGACAGGCTTCTGCTACACCTTTTCTAACCTGGCCATGGGTTTGGACTCCGGCACTGCTTTCCCCACATTGTCGGCTTTCTCTAGCTGCTGCGGCTCCCTCACCAAGGAGCAGTGTGTGCCCCAGAGCCAGGGCCCATGGCTGCAAATCCCAAGTCTGGGCCATGCCCAGCTGTGAACGCGGTGACCAGCAGGCTTCTCTGCCCTGTCTTCAGAGCCGTGGTTTCCAGAAGCTATAACATGTGCCCCCCCACCCAGGCTTTCAGTGGAAATCCTAAAGGCTCTGCAAACGGAAAGCGGTTTGTTGTTTATTTTAGTAACTAATTTGGCGTCAAAATGTACCCGATTTGGTAGCAAAACCTCCCCTGAACTGAGGCTATGAATAGCTCCTTATTTCGCCACGGAGCTGTTTTGCTGCAGAAATATGGATGCAGTTGTGTCATGCTGTGTTAGCGTGTTCCATTGCTGTGTGCTGTCCCAGGTCCTCTGGGGTGTTACAGATCATGTCACGTGCACTGCACACACGTTAGGTCGGAGACTTCTGGATTTCGATGGGCAGCTGGGCCAGGGTTTGGGTTGAAGGTCATGGGTCTGCATGTGTCTTATGACAGCAGCCATTGGGCGTAATGCCTTGGCATCGGCTACCATATACAGGCCTGTGGTCTTGGTAAGCCCAGAACCTCCTGGACCCTCTATTTCTTCCTCTGTGTAACAGCAGCCCCGACTGTACTCACAGCTCTGTGACAAGGTCTGCTTCTGGTTGTCTCATTGCCTGCTATCTCTTCCTCTCTATGCAGGTCCCTCTCCTTGGAGCCACTCTCCCCCACGTTTCCATGCCTGGCTCCCACCATGTGCTCAGATGCCAACTGTGCCCCAAAGTCACCTCCCCAGAGGTGAGGCATTGGTCTCCCCCTGTCCTAGCCACACCTTCTCCCACTCTGCATTTCTGCCTAGAATGAGCCTCTCCCTGCAGTGATCAGATGCAACTATTTGTTTATCTGTGAATCGCCTGGCTGCCCCACTAGAATGTAAGCTCTTCAAGGCGGGGCATCTCTGCCCGATGGACACCACCCGGCCAGCTCACAGAGCAGCCCCTCAGTGTGGGTGCAAGGTGCAGTTGGCACCCTTTACACAGGCGCCCTCCTGGAGCTCAGTGATGATGGCCTGCAAGACCAGGTCAGACTCGCCCCTTCCAGCAGGTTCTGGGCCCTATTCTTTCTTCCCCGAGGCCACAGGGCACTCTCATACCATCAGCCAGGCCTGGAGGAGCTCCAGGAAACTGCCTGCCTGTGGGGATGGGTCCTGATGTAGGAAAGTAACAGATGATTTGGCTTCTCTTGTCAGGACCCATGGCCAACCTGCATATAGTTCCTTAAACATCGTTGTAGCGTGGATTTCGGAAGTAACTCAAGCGGCATTGCTCTCTGATCTAATCATGAAATTCTTGAAGTCCCGCAAGTGGTTTTTGCTTTTGGCAAAGGCAGCAGCACCCACCAACCCCCCCCCCCCCCCCCCCCCCCCCCCCCCCCCCCCCCCCCCCCCGCAACACCAAGGTGTAGATAAGCTGAGGGCTGTGGGCCAACAGGCTTCTGGGCAGGACTTACCAGTAAAGCCTTGCTTCTGTCCTTGGGCTTCCTGGTACCTGGGAGTGAAGAGCTCCAGGTGCAGACCGCACTGTTTTCCTTCCTCCTTCTGTGGGGGCTTGAAGCCTCTCCAGAGATTAAGCAGAAATAAGTGGCGTGTTCTTGGGGCACCCGAGTGCCGGATGCTTCTGAAAACATACTGAAGTGAACACTGGACTCCCTCCGAGGTCGCAGGGCGGTGGGTGAGAATCCAGTGTCTCCCCCAGAGCCCTGGCTGGGTTCAGAGCAGTTGGACATGCACATGAAGTTAGTTAATTAAGGGGTGACTTGAACTATTGAGCCCAAGAGCCCCAGAATGAAATTCATGAAACATTAGAGACTTGAGCATGGATGCACGATTCTAGAAAGCGAATGGCATAGCAAGTGACCCCCCAGACTCCCTTCTCCCTCCCTCTCTTCTCCTTTCCTTCCTTTCTCCCTCCGCCCTCCCTCCATCCTTCTCCCCTCCCTCTCTCCATGCATCTTCCTCATGTATCCTCCTCCCTCCCTTTTCTCTTTCTCATTCTAAGTAGCCATGGAGCCACACAGACCCAGGGACAGAGGATGGGCAGCGCTTCAGACTTCAGTCCCACATGACGCAGCAGGCAATAGGGTGCAGCAGGCAACAGGGTCAGTGGCAGGCCGCCAGCAGAGATGGTTGCCTGCTGGGCGGGACCGAGGGGCCGTGCACAGGGAGGCTCTGTGTGAGGAGAACACGTCCCTGCAGGGCTCACTGGTCTCACTGGGTTGCTGATTCCCCGTGTGCTCACCACAGGAAGATCTCAGAGGAGGAAATCATCTCAGAGCAGCGAGCCCAGGTCCTCTGGCTGTGGAGTCTGGGCCCCTGACTGTGGCCTCTTGACCTCTTTGCTCCCCCAGAAGGAAATAACCACTTGGCCCCAGCCCCATGCCCAGCCTCTGGCCTCTAGGGAGGGGGCTGGGGAGCAGGAAGAGATGGTGAGGTCAGGAGAGTGTCCCCCTCTCTAGGACGCACAACCAGTCTTCTCCTCTCAGAGGAGGGGTCAGGCCCGGGTCCCCAGAGCGGACAGTGGTCTGTGTCAACAGAGCCTGGACCTCGGACCCCCCTGCACCACCTCATCCCACCCACCAGGCATTCATTAGGAATCCCTCCCTCCCCCTGCCAGGCTCTGTAGATGCTGCGCTGGGCTCCAGGAGACCCAACAAAGTGACACATGGTCTGTCCTCAAGAACTGAAAACATTGCTTATTCCTGTCTTCGCTCTGCCTCATGCCCTTTTGATTGAGGCCAGCTATTATTATTTAAATTTAAAATCTGAACCACTATTCCTTCTGGAAGCTTTGCAATATTTTAATCAAATTTTAAAAATGTTTTGTACAATACTATAAAGCACATAGCTTATGAGGCCACACAGGGTTGGCTCATGTTCCTCCCGTTATTAACAGAAGGAATTTAATCAAGGGGTTGATTATGTAAGTGGTAGGAGAGCTAAGAAGCCAAACAACATGGTGAGGCAACTCAGAGATAGGCAACTGTAGGCTGCTGCTGCCACGCCTAGCCTGAACTCACAGATGGGAGGCAATGAAGTAGGGGCCCAGGCTTGGGTAGTGGGAGCACAGGCTAGGTTCAAGGAAGAGAAGTGGCCACTGCTAGATGCTGCCCAAGAGAGGAGAGAGGCAGAGTGGAGAAAGGGCTTCCTTCTCCAATGGCTTCCCTCCCCAGTGTCCTACCAGTGTCTTCCACTGACTAAACCTGAGTTTCTGAGCCTTTTAAAAGAATTATTGTCCCTACCCCACGAGACTTTTCAGACACTGGTTTTCCTAGTAGCCTCTCCCCCATATGATTTTCAGACCACAGATATACTGTATATCTGTTTATGTGGTTTGTAATGTGCTTTATACATACAAAAATAAGACTTTTTTTTCATACAGCCCACACCAAGAACCCATTTTTGCCTTTTGGGAGGTGAGCTGGCCCAACTTGGGAATGGATGAAAGACAGGAAGCTGGAAGCCAGCGGTGTGGAGACCTGGGACTCTGCCCGCAGGGGTCAGCTGTGTGGCAGAATTGAGGTGAGCATGGGAGGGTAAGTGGTGGGTTGCATCATGCAGGCCTGGAACTGTCTTTTGTCTGTCCCCTCCCTTTTGTGGTTATTTGTCTGGATGTAGGACCTAGGTTATAAGTCATTTCCCAGCAGAAATGCGAGGGCTCTGCTCTCGCATTTCTGATGGGAAATGACTTTCAGCTTCCAGTTCCTGGTTGAGAACCCCATGCAGTTCTGATCCCTGTGGAGGCCCAAGGCAAGCTGCCCCATGAAGTCCAACAATGGCACATTGATTATTTCAAACTAAAATCAACAGGGCTCTAGCCAGTTTTTCTCAGTGGATAGAGCATCAGCCTGCGAACTGAAGGGTTCTGGGTTCGATTCCAGTCAAGGGCACATCTTGGGTTGTGGGCTTGATTCCCAGTAGGAAGCATGCGGGGGGAAGCCAATCAATGATCCTCTCTCATCACTGATGCTTCTATCTCTCTCCCTCTCCCTTCCTCTCTGAAATTAATAAAAATATATTTTAAAAAGAAAAAAAAATGAAGTCAACTGGAAGCAGCAGAAGGGAGAGGACCTCTCTGGCTCTGCTGTGTCCTCCTAAAAGCAGGAAATAATTGCATTATCCGTGCCCTCCCACTTCTGGAAGGCACAGAGATACCTTATCAGTTAGGAAATCTAGAGTCAGAAAAGCTTATCTAAACAAACCTTGTAATAACATCTTCACTCAGTTGACTACTCAAGCCTTAAGCTTGTTTAGATTTCTCACTAGAGAATGCCCACACCTCGCTTAGATTCCTTTCTCGTGAGCACTAACTTTCTTTGTCCTGTCAGTTTCCCACAAATGTATTTATTGTTTCTTTGTTTGTTTAAAAAAATATAAAGAGGTGCCTGGTTCAGTCATCTTTTGGAGCCTCATTGCATGATCTGAACATCCTATGTGATTATTGCTTGTTGACCTGTTTTTTCCCCCTGTTCATGTAGTCTTGTGTCTATTTTATTACTTTATTTATTTTTTAAAGTATATTTTTATTGATTTCAGAGAGGAAGGGAGAGATAGAAACATCAATGATGAGAGAGAATCATTGATCACTGCCTCCTGCACACCCCCTACTGGGAATAAAAACCAAAACCTGGGCATTTGCCCTGACCTGGAATTGAACCGTGACCTCCTAGTTCATAGTTCAACACTCAACCCCTGAGCCACACTGGCCGGGCTATTTTATTAGTTTATAACTAGTTCAGACATAAGAACTAAAGAAAGGTAGTGAGGGTCATTTTCCTCTGCTCCCCAATATTCCTAATAGGGATGCTTTTACAATTTTCTTTTTAACCTTTTTTTCTCTCTGAAATTTCATGACAATAAGCCTTTTTAAAAAACAAACAAACAAACAAAAAAAAACAACACAATTATAATTAACATAGAGTGTTTTGTAAGTATCAGTGTTAGCTCTTCATTGCGACCCAGTTTGGGACTCTTCAAAGGACCGCCAACAAGTATTCAAGAATCAGTGCCACAGGAATCTTTTGGGCTGGCTCTCAGAGGCACAGGGGGTCACCCCCAGCCATGTGCTTGAGAAATGCATGTCCTGGACAAATGTCTGGACAACATGCACCAGAAAAGGAACAGATGTCATCATGGACAGCTTTGCAGAGCCTGAGGTTGAGGCCTGCTATTGACCTTGCTCAGCACTGAGTTCAGTTGGTGCTTGGGCCTGGAAGGGAGGTGTGATGAGGGTTACAGGCTGACAGTGTCACCTGTTACAGACTCAGGGGGACTTGGGAAAAGTTCAGAAATTAACTGGAACTCCACTTCCTGTTTACAGATGGGGATACTGCTGAATTCAATAGGATTTGTCCAAGGCCACACAACGCTGGGTTGAATGTCAAGGTAAGTCATGATCTCTTGGCCTCTGGTCCCTCCTGCAGTCAGATTTAGCTCCTTTTTTATAATGAACATCATTAACATCATCAATGTGATAGCAGCAATGATGCCACAATGGCTTTTGTTCACTCCGTTCCTGCCACTGCTTATCCTTGTGGGATGTTTTACATGCACAGTCTTTACAAGTATGTTGGCTGAGTATTTTCAGGAGAGAGAGCAGAGGCTCTTTTCTATGCATTATAGGCCAATTTTTCAGATGTAGCACATTTTGAATCTGTAACAAAGAAGTTTGGTCAAAAATACCCATTCAACACATATTGTCGCTTCAATGACATCTCGAGGCGCTTGGTGGCACTATGTATATATATATAGAAAAAGCCAATTCCTGCCCTCGAGAAGGTCACAGTGTAGAGAAAATGGAAGACCAGGAGGCAGGTGGTTACCACACAGTAGGTCCAGTGCAGGATAGCTAAGCACAGGGTGGGATTGTGAGGGAGCACAGCAGGGGGACGGGAGAGGTGGTCAAGAGGAGAGGTCCCTGAACTTCACCTCTAGGGATGAAATTCACCAGATGAAGGGGTTCGGAGTGGGCAGGTGGAAAGGTGGTGATGGTGGTGGGAGCCATGAGCCATTCCAGGAAGAGGAACTCCCTGGTGAAAACCCCAGTGACCTATTGCCTTTTTTGTGCCCTAGTCCAGCCACACCCTGTGCACTGAGGTTTGGGATAAATACTTGTTGGATGGATGAATGATCAAACACAAATTTGATTTGAAGACTGACCTCCAGGCACATCTTCCCTGCTTGTTGAGTTGTGTTGCATTTGATGTTGTCGGAGGAGCTGTGAGTGGGCCTGGCAGACCCAGGGAGACACTGAATCTGGGGCAGGAAGTCTTGGCCAGACTTCTTCAGCCAAACGAATGTTAACGTTAATTGGCATCTGAATTGTTGGAGGAAAAATTCTTGCAAAGCCACTCCCAGGAGTGGCATGAAGCCTGGGGAAGGGTGGGCAGGTGGGCTATTGCAGAGTTCTTGCCTCTGACTGGTGTCATGCCCAGGAAGGGATGTAAGTGTAGGTCATAAGTATCCTCTGTGAGCTTGGTCTCCACCTTGATGAGCTCTCTCTCTTCCAGCATTTGGAGATTGCTAGCATTCACTGGTTTGTAGGTGACATCACTCCAATCTCTGTGTTTCTTTGTCCTCACCTTTTATAAGGACAGCAGTCATTGGATGTAGGGCTCATCTTCAATCAAGAATGATTTTGCCAGTTTATCTCAGTGGGTAGAGCATCATGTGAACTGAAGAGTCCCAGGTTTGAATCCAGTCAAGGGCACATGTCTGGGGTGTGGACTTGATCCCCAGTTTTCAGGGGGGGGAGTGTAGGAGGCAGCCAATCAATGATTCTTTCTCATCATTGATGTTTCAATCTCTTCTTTCTCTCTGAAATCAATAAAAAAATATATTTTTTAAAAGAATGATTTCATCTCGAGATCCTTTACTAATTATAGCTTCAAAGACTCTATTTCTTAAAAAAAGTCATATTGTGAGGCTCTGCATGGTTGTGAATTTTTGGGGACACTATTCAGTCCACTGAACTATGCAAATGTAATTTTTAAAAGAAAAATATAGCTGTTGTGAAATAACATTTCATAAACACTGCAAACAAACAACAATAATAAGTATTTTAAAGTTAGCATTTCTAGGTTAAGCAAGCAGGAAGACAATGAAAATCCATTCTATGAACAAATGGCTCAAAACCATTTACCTGTCTTTGAGGAAGAAGAGAGCTGAGAGTGAATGAAAATATATTAAACACCCATTGAGCATAAAGAGGCAGTTGAATGGACTCACATTCTATTAACAGAGACCAATGAACTAGATTTATGCTGAGTTTGTGTTGTATAAATGGTTGTTTCTGTGCCTACGTCTAAGAGCGGCTCAGAAGACCTTTGCTGAAACAGTGATAAGCTCACAGCTTGGGATTGGGCACATGGCATTTTAAGAAGAAGAGCTGAGAAAAAGTGTTTGGATATTACTTAGACTGCCATGATGTTCAGACTGGGTGGCTAAACAACAGAAATTTATTCTATATAATAAAAGGCTAATATGCAAATAAACCAAACGGTGGAATGACTGGTTGCTATGACATGCACTAACCACCAGGAGTCAGTCGCTCAACACAGAAGCTGCCCTCTGGTGGTCAGTGCACTACCGCAAGGGGAGTGCTGCTCACCCAGAAGCCAGGCTCATGGCTGGCACAGCAGTTGTGCAGGCCTAAGCTGGCAGTCGGACATCCTCCAAGGGCTCCCAGACTACAGGAGGGCACAGGCCCAGCTGAGGAACCCCGCCCCTCCAGTGCACAAATTTCGTGCACTGGGCCTCTAGTTTCTTATAGTTCTGGAGACTGGTAAGTCCAAGTTCAAAGTGCCTGCTGATTCATTTCCTGGTGAGCTCTGTCTTACTTAGAGATAGCTGACTCCTCACTGTGTCCTCACATGGCAGAGAGCGAGGTAGACACACAGACAGACAGACACACACACACAGAGAGAGAGAGAGAGAGAGAGAGAGAGAGAGAGAACATGAACTCTATCATGTTTCTTCTTATAAGGGAAACTAATCCTACTGGATCAGGGCTCCACCCTTATGACCCACTTGACCTTAATTACTTCTTTACTCCAAATACAGACACACTAGGGTTAGAACTTCAGCATATAAATTTTAGAGGAACATAATTCAGTCCATAGCAGGTATTTTAAATCAACATTGTTAAAGACATTGATATAAGACTCTGGTATGGATTCTGAATCAGGCAGAATTTAAGATATTTTGGACAGTTATAAGGAATCCTAGTTTAATCATTTAACAAGCCGTGTCCTGGCTTGGGTCCTGGAGATGAACAACAGGATATTAATTCATGTGAATAGGAGGTGTTTCCTCTTAAAATCTTTGGGGCTATAGAGAAACAAACATCCCTTCAAGAAGAGCACTTAGGGACACAAGGGCCAGAAGCCAGACCTCCCCAGCTCCAGCACTCAGCAGCTATCTCCCACCTTTGAGGCTCCCATTCCCTCACCTGTAAAATGGGATTATAATAGTTCTCCTTCGGTTGCCAGGGAATTAAATGGTATGAGGTCTGTGACTATCATTATTATCAACAACAAAAAAACCATGCATAGAGGAAATTTTGCCCAATGCTTAGCAAAGCTTCTGAAAAGATTATGAAGCAGGTGATTTGTGGCAGAGGGGGAGGGACACACACACACACACACACACACACACACACACACGCAGAGCTGCTGATTTAGGAACAGTAGTGAGCTTGCTTTGGCTGAGCATGGAATGCAATTATTCCCTCACTTCACAAACATTTGAAATTTATGCTCTAGGAATAAAAGAAGTTAGAGGAATTTTTACCCATTTGAAAAGCTGATGAGTAATGTTTCACTGTAACGAAGAAGAAGCACAACCTTGACTGGGAATCGACACCTCAGAGCTTACAGCTGGGCTCACCTCACACTTGCCAGAGCCCCACTGAGGGCCTTGAAGGGCACACACACTGGCTCCGGGGTGGCATCATGCACGAACTGGGGTCTTCCACTCTGGGCTCCTTGAGGAGAGCTTTTGCGCATTTTCTCATATAAAGAACGTGGCGATGTCTCACTTAGTGGACTGATTAAGGACTCATTTTGGAAAAAAAAAACAAGGGGGACTAGAGAAACTGCTGACGTGTCTGTTTTTTAACCTGTCTACAGAGCAGGAGGCAATAGCCTATAAGATACATTTCTTCATTAGGAGGAAAAATATGACTGAGTTTTGGCTTAGAATGTCCTTGTGTTGGGATAAAATAGCCTGAACACTTGATGTCTCTTGACTTCCCTCCTCTCTCTCCACTTTTTTTTTAACCTAAAATGTATAAAGGGCGTTGAGCAGGAGCTGAGTGGGAGATGACATCGGAGAGGCTGGTTGGGACCAAGCTGTGGAAGGACCTCGAAAGTCAGAGTGGGTTTCTCCTTCTGCACACGATAGAGATGCATGGACTCTTCTTGGGCAGGAGGCAGCGTTTATTGCAGTGGAAGGAGTTTGGGATCTGATTAGCGAGGTGGCCTCTGGATGGCACCAGACTTCTTCACAGAAAGAGAATGAGGCACTTTTGGAAAGTTGGGAAGTCCTGTGTGCTGGAGTAGTTCGTAAATTACAAGACTGCGTTTAGTGTGCTTACCCATCGAGTTCCATTTGGGAAAAGCTAACCAGGCAAAGGGATGAAGGCTGAGTTGGAGTGGGGACCCAGAGGAGCTGGGGCAACCTCCTGGCTGGAACAGAGATTGCTGAGGAGGACAGAAGGGTGGATGAGAATAATGTTGCAAGAATAGAGGGAGAGTCCATGTGACCTAAGATCACTTGGGATGGGGGAGAAGACAGCAGAGCCCCTTCAGGTTTCGGGGTGGGTGAGGAGGATTATAAGCTACAATGCCAGGTGCATGGGACAAAGAGGAGCAGTAGGTCTGGAGGCCAAGGGGATGCGTTCATTTTGGGCTGTGTTGAGGTGAAAGTGTCTTGAGATGCCAATCAAGATGGACAAAGGGAAAAGCTCTGGGAGTAATTAGTGCGGGGCAGGAGGTGGTGATGTCTAGGGTTGAGGGAGAGCCTACGGTCCCTGAAAAAGAGAAGGGAAGACCCCTACCTAGAGCACATGGGCTCGGCAGTCAGACTGCCTGGCCTCAGACTCACTGACCTTGACCATATTGCTTGATCTCTCTGTGTCTCAGTTTTCTCCTCTGCCAAAATCTTTCAAACAATCTTTGGGTTGTCAGGGAGAGTTAATTTTGAAACCATAAGCACAAAACTCTTAAAATTGTGCCTGGCACACAGACATTAAGTGTGAAGGCTGTTATTTTATCCCAACACAAGGACACTCAATAAATAGTGGTTCTTAAAATTAGAAGGTGAGTCACAAGGGTTTGTGTATTTGAAGGCTCCTTATAGTAGCTTTCCGCCCTTTATTTACGTGGCTTGCTATTACTTCCCATGTAGTTTAAACCAAACACCACACATCGGCTTATGTAGGGTCATGGAAGTTAAATTAACATTCAAGTGTATGAGGTCCCTTCATGAAGGACAGTCATTCATTTCTTAAGATCCCTGGCACTAATTACAGGTTTCAGTACATGAAAGTGTCGATCCAACGAAATGTCCTTCTTTTTAAATGTGAGAGATGTGACAATAAAGCATGCCAACGGGAATGCCAATGCCTCAAACACGCTTTATCAAGATCGATGACTTCACGTGTGAAAACACGCCAACCATTGGTTTAGCCCGCGGTCAGAAAAATCAATCACAGTGAATGGATGTGGCCACGGCTCTTCCTTCCAAAGGATGCCTCAGACAGGAGCTCTGGTCTTTCTCAATTATAAATAGATCCATGTGCATATTGACGTATTGGCGTTCATAGGACACCAGCGAAGTGGCCGAGCCTCTGGCAGCCTGCCATCTTTGCTTATGGCTTTAATAATTGAACGAACTCACAGGTCTTTTCATGCCTGCTAAATATTTGCGAGGGGCGGCTATAAGTTAATGAAACAGATTTTTTAATTTTAATAAATATGCCAGAGACGGGCATTCAGAGCCCTTCAGAGGTGCCTCTTTGACACCATTATGGAGACTCTGAACACTCTTGGAACATCTTTTTGAGACTTGCCTTCCTAGTTCTTGGCACATTGTTTTAGATATACACACTACAGTATGATTTAAAAACAACAGAAATATGCCCGGCCTGCATGGCTCAGTGGTTGAGTGTCAACCTAGGAACCAGGGATTCCCTTTATGGGTGCATGCCTGGGTTGCGGGCTCGATCCCCAGTAGGGAACATGCAGAAGGCAGCCGATCCATGGATCTCTCTTATCATTTGATGTTTCTACATCTCTCTCTCCCTCTCCCTTCCTCTCTGAAATCAATAAAGAAAAACAAAAACAAAACAAAAAAACACCAAACACACACATAGAAATAAATCAGATCTAAAGGGAAAAGAGAATTGCCTAGGATGATAAAGCACAGAGAAATCAGTATACAAATGTGCCTGGCACAAAAGCTGCACTAACATTTTCAAGGTGGGAAGCAAATTCATGTCTAAGCTTCCTGACAGCCAAGGTGAAGAGGGGAACAGGGCTGGTTATGAGACCTACAGTCTTTATTAGATAAAGACATATCACTTTCTCAGAAGAGGACCTATTTTTTTTTTCTTAGATAAAGATAACACTGAAACCATCTGCTTTGGTTTTAATGCTGTTGGGTGGGGTGACTACTTGGTAACCCCTTAGCTCTTTGGAGGGAGCTTAGTCTCATCTGCAGCTTCACTCATCCACCACCAAAGGTGACCAGAAATTTATCCAAACCAGAAGCAGCTAGTGATAGGCTATGTGACACTCTCATGAGGGCAGAATTAGGTGGGGAGAGGAATGTAAATAGTTGATTCCTGTCCTTCTGTCCCCTACAGAATCTTGATCACTCTGCAAGTCTTATCTCCACCGCTAAGGAGGAAAGGTACTAAGAAATCTGGGAAAACTCATTGAAATCCGGACCCTCTGTTTGTCTCTCTTCCTTTGATTTATTCAAGTTTCTTTCAAGTACTACTTACATGAGAGGTCTGGTTTGGCTGACAGTGTATTTTGAAGAGTGAAGCCAGGTGAGAAGGGGAAAGGAAGCTGATTTGCCAAGCAATTAAAAGGGGTTTTGAAAAAATAATACATCCACCGTGTAAACACGCTTCAAATAGGGCAAATAATGTCCATCAATAAGGTCACATTTTCACGTGCTCTTGCAGAGATATTAATATTTGTACATATGCATAGACACTTTCTGTTACATAAATGAAAATTTATGATACAAACTCTTCCCTTGCTTTTTTAAAACTTAATACATCTTGGAGAACATTGCCTCTGAGTTTCTGTAAGCCACTTTATTCTTTTAAAATTTAGAATGGTGTTCTGTTACATGAGTACTATCATGTATGTATCCAGTTTCCCAGCTGATGGCTGTTTCCAGTGTTTGCTATTGCTTGGATGAATTTGATGAAATCTGAATTTGCATCATAGAGGGTTCTGGAAGCAAGCAGTTCTGAAACTCAGAAGTTTCGAACTAAGAGACTTTTGAAAGGGACTACTTTGCAGAGGTGTGGGCAAGTTTAAGGAACCATCGATGGATGCTGAGGTGCCCAGGATGGAGAACAATAGGAAGCTGTTACTGGCCCTAGGCCTGAAGGGGAAAATGGTGCCACTTAGCAGGAGCTGTATTTGTACAGAAACACACCATTGAAGGGTAGAGGGAACTGGGGAAAGAATACATCTACCACTCTCTTCTCGCTCTGAAGTTTCCTGCCAATACTTCCAATAGCTAAACTCAACCACAGAGGCCAGGTGGCAAGGGACCTCACTGATCAGAGTGGTGCTGTCTTAGCACAGATCTGGGCAGAGAACAGCAGAAAATGGATCTGGGCAAGAGTGGAGCACAGGTATCTATGAGAATTTCTAGAAGTGGAATTGCTAGCTCTAAGGCACGGACATCTTTATTATGGTTTTGTCAGTCAGGATTCATTTTTATTTGCTTCCTTTCTGCAATTCTGTATTTCTATTGGGAATCCTTTTCTTTCTATGTGAAGAACTGTCAGTGTTTCTTTTCGTGCTGCTGGCTAAGAATTCTCTCAGGTTTGCTTGTCCTTTGACCTTTAGTTTTGAAGGACAATTTCATTGAGTATTTGATCCAACATAGGCAGTTATTTTCTTTCAGCACCTTGTCTTCTGAATTTTTTTTTCTGTTAAAAATCACCTTTTAGTCTTATTGTGGTTCCATTAAAGGCTTTCTCTACTTTTAAGCTTTTATCTTAATCTTTGGTTTTTAGCGGTGCAAAAGCTGTTTTCCTATGATATGCCTTGATGTGTTGTGTTCTGCCCCGCCCCCATCATGATCAAATTCAATGCACTTCTTAAATCTGAATTGTAACATCATTTCATCAGTTTCAGAAATTCTTGTCTATTATCTTTTCAAATATTGCTTCTGCCCTATTTTCTCTTCCTATATCTTCAATTACTCATATATTATCCCTTTTATTCTTTGTGTCCTATTTGTCTCGTACAGTTTTTTCAATATTTTCTATCCATTTCTCTCTTTGTCCTTAGTCTAGATATTTTCTGTTGTCTTTCACTAAACTAATCTAGGTCTGAATCTGGGTCTCAATCTACCCTTAAAACCATCTATTGGATTTCAAATTTTCACTTGTATTTTTCAGTCCTACCATTTTGATTTAAATTTTTTTACAAATTTGGCTTACCTGGTGAAATTATCCTTCGCCTGTTTATCCACTATTTTTTTCCTATTGAAAAATAAAACATTAGCTCTTTAAAAAACCTCTAACATTTGAGTCATCTATAAGGTCTTTTTCTACTCTCCTTTTTCTCCTCTTGGTTTTTGGTAATTGGACTTGTCTCTTAGTTTGCCTGGTAGTTTTAAGCGAATGATGGACACTGTGCATGAAAAAAATGTTGAGACTAAATGACATTGTCTTCTAGAGGGAGGTATATCTTTTCCTTAGCTATTCAGGGAGATTAAGACAGAGCCTACATTTTTAGGCTGGTTGCAGTTTTGACAAGCCTCTGCTTCACTTTATTTCCCCCACTTTTAGGGTGCATTTTCCCATGTGTACCAACTGTGAATCTAAGGTATCAGCTAGGGATCTTCTTGTTTATTAGGTCTTAAACTCTCATATTTGCATCCTGACCACTGTGAGACTACCCAAACCCCCATTTATTTAATTTTTTTATTTTTGAACCAAAAACTTGTTTTTAGTTTCTGGGACTTCCTATTGGTCTTCTTAGCCTCTACCTCAGGTAGCTTCAGGATGTGGCTGATGGCTTCTGGGAAAGTTGGGCTCAGTTCTCTGCTCCTTCCTTCTCACTGGGGTTCTGGCTCCTAAGCCTCTAATTGTATCTCTCTAGTCCCACAGACTGTCAAAAGATTTGCTACTTTCTTTGCCTCTTAACAGAAGTCCTCTGATTGGTGAGGACTTTTTGCCTCCTTTCCTACCCTTGTTTCCTCAAAAGTAAGACATCTCTCGAAAATAAGACCTACTTACAGTTTTGCCTCTCACTGAAATATAAGGCATTCCCCCTGAAAATAAGACCTCTCCAATAATAAGGCCTCCCCTAACATAAGACCTCCCTTATAATAAGCCCCCCTGAACATAAGGCCTCCCCGATAATAAGGCCCCCCGAAGCTACCGTAACTCGACTCTGGGCAGTAGCAGCGGGCACTGCTGTGCAGCTCACTGTTGGCCGCAGGGTAGCCGGAGCAGACAGGAAGTGTGAGGTCTCTTAATCAGAGAGCCCGCGCCACCAGGACAAGCTGCCGCCTGCTGCTCGCCCTGCCCTGACAGAGTCTGGCTGACTCACAATTAGACAGTGAGTCGCGAGGGGCAGGAGTCAGACACATTGTGTGGACACACAGGTAATAAATTTCCTTTTTTTCTGTTCAACAATAAATGTGTACCGTATTCTTCTTCATGGAAAAATAAGACATCCTCTGAAAATAAGACCTAGCATATCTTTGGGAGCAAAAATTAATATAAGACACTGTCTTATTTTTGGGAAAACGGTATAATTAGAATTGGTAAATATGCTGAGGGGAAAAATACTGCGGAATGCCAGCTCACCTTTCCACAGCACCCTTTTTCCAGTAGTGTTACCCATCAAGTCCTAGTTCCTCAACAGCCTTCTAATGTTTCAAGCAGATGTTTTCTTTTTAAAATTTTATTTGGGCCTGGTCAGCGTGGCTCAGTGGTTGAATGTTGACCTTTGAACCAGTAGGTCATGGTTTGATTTCTGGTCAAGGCTTGTGCCTAGGTTTTGGATTTGATCCGCAGTAGAGGTGCATGCAGGAGGCAGCCGATCAATGATACCCTCTCATCATTGATGTTTTTATCTCTCTCTCTCTCCCCCTTCCTCTCTGAAATCAATAAAGATATATTTTTAAAAATTTTATTTGGCCTCACTGGTGTGGCTCATCAGTTGAGCATTGACCCAGGACCCAAGAGGTCGCTGGTTCTATTCCCAATCAGGGCACCTACTTGGGTTGTGGACTCGATACTCAGTAGGTGTCATGCAGGAGGCAGATGATCAATGGGACTCCTCTTTTTTTTTTTTAGTTTATCTTTATTGTTCAGATTATTACAGTTGTTCCTCTTTTTTCTCCTATAGCTCCCCTCCTCCCAGTTCCCATCCCACCTTCTGTCCTTGCCCCCCACCCACTGTCCTCATCCATAGGTGTATGATTATTGTCCATTCTCTTCATGCACCCCCAACACCCTTAACCCCCGAAAATTGTCAGTCCACTCCCTTTCTATGCCTCTGATTCTATTCTGTTCACCAGTTTATTCTGTTCAATGATGCTCCTCTTTCATCAATGTTTCTCTCTATCCCTTTCCCTTCCTTTTTCTCTAAGAACTAACTAAAAACATTTAAAATAATTTATTTGGCTTTTCTTATTCTTTGTTAGAAGATTGGTCTTCTACAGTCTAGTCCATTTATTCAGAAATGGAAGTCCTGTCTGGTAGCCTATTGTTTACTTTTCTTGCTTCTCTACTTTTCTTTTCTAGTTCCTCTTCTATTTTAAATAAAGAATTTTCTTTGTATTTTGGGATTAAATCTTATTGCCTTTGATTCCAAGTGAGTTTGGACTAGATTACAACTTCAACCCAAACTTACACGACTTGACTGTCCTCTGGACTGGTTCTACATCAGACAAATATATTCTCTGACCTCAAGCAAAATGAGCCTTTACTCCCTTATCTGTAAAATGGGGGCATGACCTTTCCCTCATAGGCTGTTTAAAGCTTAGTTAGATGGTGTGAATCAGGATGAGCAGCAGAGGGTTTTATACCTAGTGAAGTGCTAAGTAAAAGTCACTCATTATTAGGAGGAGATAAGGAAGGACTAAGACAAAAGGGAATTTGTAGAGGGCCATTGGGATTCAAGGCAGTTGCGCCTCCTCTCCCTCATGACACCAGATAAAGCTCTAGGTCACAGGGCTGCAGAAGACGCTCTGCTTCCAGCTTTTGCTGGCTTATTTGGATTCTGGCTCCCATCTCATTTTCGGCTTCTGGGTATCTTCTTTACTCTCTTTCCATCTTAGTCATGCATTTTGAAATACTTTAAAATTTTTATTATTTTAAAGTTTTCTTTTTTAATAGGCAGAAAATGCTTCAGGATATCTAGTCCATTTGTTAATTCTTCAAACATCTATTCATGTTTGCTAAGTGCCAGGTACCCTGCTTGTGCAAAGAGCTGACTAGAACATAGATAAATTTCTCTCTGCATTCATAAGGACAGACGACCTTCTTTTAGGAGGAATTTATATCTTAAAGCAAAAAGAAAGGAAGACAACAGGGTGGGGAATTGAAGAACCTATAGTTTTAAAAACTCACATGGGTTTTATCTTGGTGAAATTTCAAAATTCAAAGAGTAGGAAAGAATTTTTAAAGCTTTAAGAGTGAAATGCTACCTTCCTATAGGTAAGCAAGTATCAGATTGGCACCAGGCTTCTTCATGGCAACGCCAGTGGCTAGAAGACAACAATGAAATATTCCAAGGTTCTGAGCACTTGTTACTAAGCCTCCTTGAGAGAGAGAGCAGAGTGAGGTGTTTACTAACCCTGCTGTGCGACATTGGAGGGCTCACTTGTCTGTGCCTATAAAACAGAAATAATAATAGCTACTCATAAGGTTGTTGTAGAAGTTAAATGAATTGATACATGTAAGCTCTTGGGATAGTAACTGACATAGAATGACAGCTCAGTAATGTTATTCTAGTCTAATAAAAGAGTAATATGCAAATCAACCATCACTCCGAGACACCTAAGTCATGCCCACCAGCCAAGCCATGCCTCCCAGCCAATCAGAGCATCTGTATGCAAATTAACCCAGCCAAGATGGCGGCCGACAGCCATGGAGCTAGAGTAAACAGCAGGCTTCCGTTGCAACTGCCTGCCTAGACTGACTGAGCCTCTGCTCACGGTAACAATGTTTCAATTATAGAAGCCACAGAGCTGAAACAACAGGAGCTTCCTTACCTGTCTAGGCCTCTGTTCAAGGTAACAAAGTTTCAACTATAGAAGATAAATAAACCCCAGAAACCTGCTTCCAGCCAGCCTTGATGGGACCTTGGGTCAATGGGAGCTGTGGGTAGCCTGAAAACAGCCCTCAGCCCCTCACCCAGGCTGGCCACACCTCAATGGGGTGAGGGTTCCCACTAGGGGGGCTTGGGAACAGCCATCAGCCCCTCACCAGGCATGCCAGCAGGTGGACATCCCCCGAGGGGTCCCAGACTGTGAGAGGGCACAGGCCGGGCTGAGGGACACCCCTCTAAGTGCACAAAATTTTGTGCACCAGGCCTCTAGTCCTATATAATAAAAGGGTGATATGCAAATTGACCCCATCAGAGGAGCAACCAGTTGCTATGATGCACACTGACCACCATAGGGCAGATGCTCAACACAGAAGCTGCCCCCTGGTGGTCAGTGTGCTCCCACAGGGGGAGCTCTGCTCAGCCACAAGCTGGGCTGACGGCTGTAAGTGCAGCGGTGGTAGTGGGAGCCTCTCCTGCCTCTTCGGCAGCGCTAAGGATGTCTGGCTGCAGCTTAGGCCCACAGGTGGAGACCCCCCTGAGGGTTCCCGGACTGAGAGAGGGCACAGGCCAAGCTGAAGGACCCTGCTGAGTACATGAATTTTTGTGCACTGGGCCTCTAGTGTATGTTATAAAATACAAAGAAATTTTATGATTGTGATATAAATAACTAGAAATAGGAGGTCTCGTATTTTCCTTAACACTCATGGGTTATCTTGTGAGCCCTGGGGTATATTCACTCCCACTTTGGAGACTGCTGGCTTGGCAGTGACAGGAGCATGCCAGTCCCTCAGTATTCTGACTCTGAGGAGCCTTGTAAGGCTTGGAGAACGGCGGTGGGTCTTGCCACACCTGGATTATGTGCACTCTCATTTCTACACAAGCCTGTGGCTTCGAGGCTTGTAAACAGTAATCAGGTCAGGCTGAACTTGGGGCTGGCAGGGCCTCGGTCTCCCGGCCGGGGCTGCCTGCTCATTACTCAGGATCTACTTACTTTGCTCCTTACTTTGCATTCGCCAGCTCCCACCCAGCTTAAAGCCAGGGAGACAGTGGGGACCCTGTCTTTTGAAAGCATCCATCACTCTAATCAAGTGTGATAACAGCTGATTAAAGCAGAACTATCTAAAGACAGGTTTGTAGCATGCTCACGCTGCCGGAGGCCCCAGCGGCTGCCAGCAGCTGCTCTTCTTGACCTGGAGCCAAGCTGGAGACCCGAGGGTCCCTCGGAGGCTCCAGCAAGTCCTGGAGCTGCTGAAATCGCTGGCATCCTTGGGACTGGCTGGCGGAAAGTCTGGCACGTCGGGGGCACCAGCTAAACCTTTGAATCTGCCCAGGGAAGGGGCTGGTGGGCGCTGCCTGAACAGCGTGACTAGGACACTTGGTGGGAGCTGGGTCTGGTTATTGACAAAGCGCTCAGTGGATTGATAGGAATGACCCCAATTCCAGCTACTTTAGGTCGGATCACGTGAGAGTTGTAAAGACCCTACAAACCACCTGGTGGATTCCAAACCTGGCTGCTTACTCTGTCAACGGGAGCTTTGAAATTTTATGATGAAAGAGCTCAGACCTGAAAGACACTGTAAGATGCACACTTCACCCGGCTTAAGAAGTCAGGCTTTCTCAGGGCAGCAGCGTCGCGGGTGCCTCCCTGCAGAGATCTCCCTTCACCCCCCAACCCAGAGGTAACTTCCTCCTGAATTTCGATTATCATACTAATTAATTCCCCTCTTTGGAGCCCATGGGTTAACTGTAATGCCTAAACTACATATTTGAATAATTTAAGACAACCATTCTCCCTTTCCCCTCCATACTCAAGTTTAGGTTTCTCAATACATTGTCTACTGGGAGGGTCCCTTTAGGAACAAGCAATATCCCCAGAAATCACCACAGGCTGCATTCCAGCAAAGCCCGAGAGGCGGTTCCAAGGTTAGTATTTCAAGAAGAGCCATTTTGCCTCTGGTTGATTAAATCATCTAGCTACATGAATTACCTGTGCTACAGGAGCTCCTTACTAGCATAGCTACTTAGTAAAGCCACAGCATGTATGGAGCCCTTCTTATGTGCCATGCACTGTGCTAGGGGATGGGTAGGCACTTTGATCCTATAATAAGCACTGAAAGGCAAGTGCTAGTATTATTCCCATTTTGCAGATGAGGAAACTAAGGCTCAGAAAGGCTAAGTGCATGCAGCCAGCAAGTGGTACAGTGGGATTTGGGCTCCGGCCTGCCTGACTCTAAGGCCTGCATGCCTGTGGCTGGGCAGTGCCTCTTGCGATGGTGGTTTATATGATGGAGGGAAGAAGAAGAGGCAGTGATAGCCTGGCTGGGTTTTCTTACTTATTGACTTATCTCCCTTTGCCTTTGAAATCTTCCCTATTCAGGCAAGAGCTAAATGCCCTGAACACCTGGGAGACACCCAAAGCTTACCTAATCCTCATGGGACTGGGCACAAGAGCTTAGAACATCCTTCAGAGAAAACTCAACCCTTCCCCAGGCCTTAGCCCGCTCCTTCCCTCCCTTGAAAGGTTGAGATTCAGAACCCATGAGCTACTTGTAGGCTTGGAGTGAGACCTGAGCAGAGTCCCTTCCCATCCTCTGTCCTCTTCCTGACCTCCTAGGCTCCCAGAGGCCTTGGGGCCACCTCCCACTTACTTCCCGGCAGAGGGCTCTGGGTGGGCCTCACTGGCAAGGAACCACCCTGGGTCTGGAGCAGCCAAACTGCTGCAACCGGGTTCAGATGCTTTGAGCCTGAAGGCTTTGCAGCTGATGGCCATGCCTGACTTCTCAGACAGATGCCCTTCTCCCATGCCTGGCCCACCCGCCCTGAGAAAAGTGTCCCTGAAATGAGTCAAAAGGCACGTAAGGTTGTCACCCACCAAAATCATGCGAATTCATCTATACCAGCGGTTCTCAACCTGTGGGTCGCGATCCCGTTGGAGGTCGAACGACGCTTTCACAGGGGTTGCCTAAAAACAGCCTACATATTAGATATTTACATTATGATTCACAACAGTAGCAAAATTACAGTTATGCAGTAGAAACGAAAATAATTTTACGGTTAGGGGTCACCACAACATGAAGAACTGAATTAAAGGGTGGCAGCACTAGTATCTACACATACAACTGACAACCTGCCTCGGGTGTGTGAGACAGTTCCTATTTGAGCTGAAGCTGTAAAAAGACAGAAGCAGGATGTTGTCTAACCTACTGTACGATGAGGTGATTTGAGGGCTTGCCACACAGGATGAGAATGTTGGACTGTGGACTTTCCTTCTGGGCGCAGTCCTTGTTGGGGAATTTGTCTTGCCTCTGCTCAGCATACTCTTCCAGGGTCAGAAAAACGAACCAATCCCCAAACCCTGGGTGGTGCTGACTCCCTCACGCCAGCCATCAACTCCCCTGAGCTTCTCTTTGCCAGTCTATAAAGCAGGCTGCCGAGCAGATGGTATTTCCCTGCTGTAGGTGCTAGTGGTGGGTTGGGGGGAGGGCAGGTAACCAACAGGAAGTCCCACCAGTCTTGTATTATGGTGTGAAGTGAGATTCACACAACAAGCATGAAGTGAGATTACTGTTGACTAACAGAGTTTCATGTATTTGGCCCAACTTGATGGACACTTTCAAGATGACCTTTACTTTAAGTGTTTATACTTAGAAGATGGTCTGAGGTGATTAGCCTATCGTTGGAACCCCTTTTTCTTGCCTGGAAAAGTCCCCCAGAGCAAGGCTATGAGACCAAGTCTATTTACAAGTGAAGAAACAAACAAAACAAAAATCAAAACCAAAACCAAATCAATAATGTTGAGTGTGAACAGAACTATATTTCTATAGTATGCTCAACAAGGCCAAACTGTTTTCACCTACTAAAACAACCCAAAGAAGCTGAAATAAGTTTAGATAGTTATTCTGAAATGATTGAAACCTGAAATTCCAAAATAGTCTCTGAATGGAAACTAAATCAGATTGGTATTTCTCTGAATTGATTGATATTAAGAAGGATCAAGGGCAGAAGTGTCTCTAAGATAATTTATGTTGAATTTCATGTGCTGTATAGATTGAATACCCCTCATTTTATCAAGGGAGCCCTTTTGGTACATCCATTATGTGACTAACAAGTCACTAAGCATCCTGCTAAAAACTCATTTCTAACATTCATCTTGTGGATTAGCAAAGCCTCTGGGTGTCACGATTGGACATGAAAACAGAGGAGGTGCTATGGTACTGTCCTCTGAATCGGGTCTTTGAGGTTCAGCTGATAGCTCACCAGGACGGAAGTGTGCCTGCCTAACCTAGCTGACAAGATGCCCCTGCAAATGCCTCATTTATATCACACTGGCTTTGCTGAAGTATTTTAAAGAAACTTATTAATATCACAATAAGATTTGTGCAATGAAAAGGCAATCTGAGATAATATGAAAAGTCTTTAACTACCCTGTGAGTGAGCTGGTATCATCTTCACTTTTTATGAGCAAACTAGAGGACTGGTGCACGAATTTGTGCAAGGGTGGGGTCCCTCAGGATGGCCTGTGGGGATTGGGCCCCAACTCATGCACCCAGGCTCACAGCCCTGCAGCCCCACCTGGCACCCCAATGTGGACTGGCACCACCCATTCACCTGCCCCACCATCCCAGCATGGTCCTGCTCTTGTCGGGGCCCATTGGGGCTGGCAGTGCCTCCACTGCTGCCTGTTGCCAGTGCCGTGACACTGATGCTCTCCATGTTTTGCGTCACCCCCTGGCGGTCAGCACATAGTGAGTGGTTGAATTCCCAATCGAAGGACTGTCTAAGGGGACAATTTGCATATTAGGCTTTTATTATATAGGATGGAGCCTCAGAGAGTGACTTGCCCCAGGGAACCAGCTGGTGTGTAGCAATAGATGACTTCAGA
>PVJC01005495.1:0-58914 GCA_004026665.1 Murina feae | reverse complement strand
GGGAGAGGAAGAGAGGGAGAGAGGGGGAGAGGGAGAAAAAGAGGGGGAGAGGGAGAAGTGAGAGAGATGAGAGAGTCTCCATAACAGAGGACCAGAGTTTCTCCCGGTGGGAACTTCCGGCCCGCCCACCCTTCCCCGCCCACCCTTCCTCACACGCCTTGCCCTCAGAGTGCCCGGCTCCGCCCCTATGACAACCGCAGCCTTCCAGCCTAGCAGGCACCTGAGTAATTGACGAGCACGTTGTCCAATCACAACGTGGAACGACGACATAATTGCCAGTTAGGTGGTAGCAGAGGCGGGTGCCGAAGCGGAAACGGTGGGGGGCGTGGCCAGGCCGTGAGAGTGGAAGTGTGAGCGGAGCCCGGGAGGGACCTGCCGAGCCCAGACGGCGGTGTAAGTGCGATCGGGCATCTGGGTTCCCCAGTTTCCTCCCTTTCCCTCTCCTGGGTCCCCTCGCAGCTGGGAGCCAAGGTCTCCATTTGCTCTCCTTAATGTGCAGGGTGTGGGTCTCCATAGGGAAGCACTGGAGCATCTTTTAGGAGCCACCTACCTGGTTTCGCCTACACCTTCCAGGCTCGGCTTGCAGGAGGGTCCTTCTCTTAGCCTGGGGTTGGGGTGCTGTCCCCTGCCCCCGAGGGCTGGCGAAGTTGTTTAAAACCCTTGAATCTGTGGGTGGTTCAAGTCACGGACACACAAAGGGCGATGAGTGGTGGGGACTGCGAAGTTCGCGGAGTTGGAGACCTCTCCCTGCGGACCGAGGTGGTGGACGGCGGAGCCGCCCTGGGAGCTCCGTTCCCGAGGTTAGGGGGTAGGAATAAGATAGGTGTTGAGGGCGAAGGAACAGTGAAAGAAACACCTGGTAGGTGGAGGTCATGGCGGTTGTCGGAGCCCTCTGTAGAGCTGGAGGCTTTGGGGTGGGGCGCGGTCCCCAAAACCCCCTCCTCACCTCTGGGCGGTCACCTTTTTGCCTTCTTTCTCCTCAGGCTGTAGCAAACACCTGACCATGTGGAATCCCAGTGCCGGTAGGTGTTGGGGTGCTCTCTTCTCCCCCCCAACCCCTTTCCAAATGGGGCCCCACAATGGGAAATTTCTGTGTTTTCCTCCACCTCTCCCCTCATCTGCAAAGGCCAGGTCCCTAGACTAGGGCTGACCCATGCCGTTGTCTTTCCTTCGAGTTCACCATCTCCCTGTCTTCCCAGCAGGAGAGGGACATTACCTTTTATCTCTCCTATGTGGCTTTGTTGCCCTTACCTTCCATTCTCCTTCCTCACTTTTCCATTTCCCTTTAAGTACTGAGTGAGAACCTGAATCCCTGCCTTTTGGTTGTTTGTTGTCAGAGGCCCGGGGTAATCCTAATCTTTTTTATTTTTATTTTTTGCTTTATTGATTAAGGTATTACATGTGTCCTCCCCCCCCCTCCATTACTCCCCTCCATCCCCCCACTCACACCCTCACCCCCCTGTTGTCTGTGTCCATTGGTTAGGCTTATATGCAATTTATACAAGTCCTTTGGTTGATGAGGTAATCCTAACCTTAATTTCTTCTTTGCTTCTTCCACCAGGGCAGCCAGGGCCAAATCCATATCCCCCTAATGTCGGGTACCCTGGAGGTTCCAATCCTGCCCATCCACCGCCTGTCAATCCTGCCTTTCCTCCGGGCCCGTTTCCTACTCCCCCTGGCCCCTTTCCCACTCCTCCAGGAGCTCCCCAGGGGAATCCAGCTTTCCCCCCAGTCGGGCCCCCTTATCCTGTGCCACCACCAGCGTATCCAGGATACCAACCATCAGGCCCCTATCCCCCTCCATATCCACCACCTGCCCCTGGAATGCCTCCTATTAATCCCTTGGCTCCTGGCATGGTAGCACCAGGAATGGTGATGGATAAGAAGATGCGGAGGAAAATGAAGAAAGCTCAAAAAAAGTCGAAGGCGCACCATAAGCATGGCAAGGTCAGTGCCCTCAGGAGCTTAGCTAGGAAGGGGTGCCCCCTCAGAGAGACTAGGCAAGCAGTGGGTGACCCAGGGGGGTTCATGGTTCTTCCTTTTTTATAAAGAACTAGAGGCCCAGTGCATGACTTAGAAGTCTGGCAGGCCTGCCCCATGGGGTAGAGAAGCGGTAGGGGGAGGGGTGGAGCTGGCCAGGGGAGGGGCTGAGGATGGTTTGCCCGCTGGCCCTGCCCCCTGCTCTAACTCCCAGTCAAGGAGATACTTGCATATTAGCCTTTTATTATATGATTCCCACTGGGAGGAATCTGATAATCTTGAAAAGAAATATTAAGCTAATCGGGCTTTCTACAGGTGAGGAGCTAGGCTAGCCTTAGAATGGATCTCAGAATCAAAAGCCTTTCTTCCCAGAATTTTTGAACCCCTCCCTCACTCCCAGATGCTAGTTTTAATTGTACATATCCACTGAGGTGGTCAAATGTCCATTAACATGGTCAGCTTTTTTTTTTTTAATCCTCACCCAAGGATAAGCTTATTGATTTGAGAAGGGTGGTGGTGAAAGAAAGTATTGCCTTCCATATGTGCCCTGACCGTCTGAGGAATCAAACCCGCAACCTTTTCCGTATATGGGACAACACTCCAACCAATTGAGCACACCCACCAGGGCAGTAGGGTCAGTCTTTTGACAAAACAGTCTTATAATTAATAAATAATAATCTGGCCCTAGTTCCTGGAGTTCCTTTTTCTCCTTCAGGGTATTGTGTTAATTACATAGGCCTTTTTGCCCTGCCCACCTAGTGGGGAAATTGAGGACTAGTGATTCTCAGACTCAAAACCTAAGTTTCATGCTCAGTCCCAAGGCTAAGTAAGTACCCTCATTCTAGAGTCTAGAATCTAGACTCTAGAGGAGTGCTAATTAGCAAGGGTAAAAGTAGTTCTCTGGACAACTCTGCAAGGATTGAATCAACCTGGATCTTGAGGAGGCCTGAATTAACATTTTACTGCTTAGTATTTATTTCCTTATGGCTTTGGGCACTAATTCCTGGTTCTGGATCTTTTGTAGAAGTCTGAGGAGAAGGAAAGGTGAGATTGAATGGGGGATAAATTACCCTGGAGAGACTCCAAAATTGTTTGTTTGTTTTTTTTAAATAATCTTTTAGCCCTAGCCTGTTTGGCTCAGTGGATTGAGTGCTGGCCCTCGGATTGAAGGATCGTGGGTTTGATTCCAGTCGAGGGCACATATCTCAGGTGCAGGTTTGATTCCCAGCCCTGGTTGGGGCAACCAATCGATGTGTCTCTCTCACATAGATGTTTCTCTCTCTGTCTCTCCTGCTCCCTTCACCAAAGATATCCTTGGGTGAGGACTGACAAAAAAATAAATCTTTTAGCCTGGCCAGTATTGCTCAGTGGCTGGGCGTCGATCTATGAACCAGGAGGTCATGGTTTGATTCCCTGTCAGGGGGCCTAGGCCCATGCCTGGGTTGTGGGCTCAATCCCCACTTTGGCCATGCAGTCAATGACTCTCTTATTATTGATGCTTCTCTCTCTTTCTGAAATCAATGTGTGTGTATACTTCTTTGTTAATTCTCACCTGAGGATAGTTTTCTTTTTCTTTTTTCTTAAAATATATTTTATTGATTTTTTACAGAGAGGAAGAGAGAGGGATAGAGAATCAGAAACATCAATTAGAGAGAAACATCGATCAGCTGCCTCCTGCACACTCCCCCCTGGGGATGTGCCCGCAACCAAGGTACATGCCCGCAACCAAGGTACATGCCCTTGACTGGAATCGAACCTGGGACCCCTGAGTCCGCAGGCCGACGCTCTATCCACTGAGCCAAACCGGTCAGGGCAAGGATATTTTTCCATTGATTTTTAAAGAGAATGGAAGGGAGGGGGAGAGACAGAGAGAAACATCGATGTAAGAGATATCGATTGGTTGCCTCCCACACATGCCCCAACCAGGGCCGGGGATTGAGCCTGCAATTTTGGCAAATTGGGATGATGAGTTATCCGGCCAGGGTTCAAAATGTTTTCAATGACAGTTGTTGATGGGAGTGTGTGTGTAAAGTACCTCGACTAGGAGTCTCCCAACTTTCTATTCCACCTTCTTCATTTTCTCCCAATTAGGAAAAAGTAGAGATATAAAAATGCACACACAGCTGTTGTTTCTATTCACTTTTCTTAGGTTCATAGTGTCTAGGAACTTTCCATGCAGCTAATCAATGAGCATTTATAAGGAAGCAGCTATTCCCTAGCTTGTGACTATAATTTATTCCTTGCATTGGCTTTGATAAAGAAGGTTGGAAAACTTGCTCTAGATGAAGTATGTTCAATTCTGTACAGTGCATTAGGGTGGGTTAATCCATTCCTATATCCTCACAGCTTACGGAAATCCTTGCTTTTGTGATTTAAGGGACAATCTGGTTTAAAACTCCTGACCTTCTTAGGTACCTGAGTGGCAGGGTAGGGAATCAAAGAGTGTCCCATGGAGTGATCAAATGTCATTTGGATTGGATGCTATCTCCTTTCCCCTTTCCCCTTGCAGCACTCCTCCTCCTCCTCTTCCAGCAGTGACTCTGACTGAATACAGGGTCTGGACCCTACCTTCAAGTCTCCAGTTCTGCTCTCCCATCAAGCTTCAATGCCATCTTGCACTGGGGAAAATTAGCCATTGTGCCCTCTATCCCTCTACCCCAATCTGAGACTCACTCTGCTGCTCAGCCCTAACTGCTTAGGGGAAATGGGAAAAGAATTACCATGGGCTAGCAAAGGCTGTCTTCACAATGCTTGGATAGAGCTTTTGCTGATGAGTTTTAAGGAGAACTATTTTTTGAAGATGGTGAAACCTTTGAGCTAAATGCTGAAAATAAATCTAAAGATCTAGAAAATGTGGTTTTTAACTTTCTTTTGTAATATTTGTAGTTGGGGAGGTATTGTGGAAACTTAATTGTGGGAGAAAAACAAACTACTTTTTTTTTTTTTTTTTAAATTATGGCATGCTTGGCCAATTTAATGGCAAATACACAAGTACATTTCCCTGTAGACCTTTAATTGATTGCACTAACTGAAGGCTGCTGGGAAGTGGAGTCCATTTGTTGATGAGCTCTGACTGCCATTTTGGAATCTAATCTCTATTATTTAGTTCAGTATGCTATTTTCAGGTGCTCCCCACATTCTCCAACTCTCAATTCAAATAAAGCTGTTTGTCCTAGTCTCTGCACACCTGTGCCATTACCTTGGTTGGGCCTAGTACATTCTACTACTTTTGCTGCCCTTCCACAGACACTTTAAAGTGTATCAGTTGCTCTAGCTATTTTGGCTCAGTGGATAGAGTGTCAGCCTATGGACCTAAGGGTCCTCGGTTCAAGTCCGGTTAAGGGCACATGCCAGGTTGTGGGCTCGATCCCCAGTGGGGGGTGTGGAGGAAGCTTCCAATCAGTGATGCTCTCTCATTGATGTTTCTATCTCTCCTTCTCCCTTCCTTTCTGAAATCAATAAAAATATATTAAAAAAAATAAAGTGTATCAATTTTATAGTAAGGAACCAGAGCATTAGTGAGCAAGAGACCATACTGTCTCTATGTTTCTTAAGTGGGAGGAACCTTCAAAATTGGTTCAGGCTTGGTGGGATGAATAATTATGTCTTCTTTTTAATGAATGGGTATAGGTCTGGCATAAGTTTTCTTATCTGCTACAGAGGTTCTCAGCCCTGGTTGCCCATTACCTATCAGAAAGTAATTTAGGACTTTGCCCCAAATCTATTCAATATGACTCTTTAAGGATGGGATTCTATAAGTCAGTATTTTAAAGAAACTGTTTGATTCTGATGCACAGGTAGAATTGCCATGCACAGTACTACACATCAGGTTCTCAAAGATCTGTTGGGTAGAGGAAAACCTATATAAAAGGTAACCTATATATATAAAAAGTAACCTACATATATAAAAGCCCAGCAACCAGACGGTGGAATGAAGGGTGGCTATGACGTGCACTGCAGCAGCCAACCAGCCTGATCCGGGCCCCTGTCGGGTCCCCAACACCTCGATAGGGGTGGGACTGGCTGGCCAAATGCCCTCAGCCCCTCCCCTGGCCGGCTTGGCCCCCTCATCCCATGTAGGGGCAGCCAACCAACTGCCCGCGGCCTGTACTCCCCATCTTACTCCTGCTGGCCAGCCAGACCCCACCCATGCTCAAATTCATTCACCGGGCTTCTAGTTCATTAATAAAGACAGATGCTACAAAATGCCAGAGGGAAATAAACCTAGAAATAACTGGGAAGGGGAGGAGGAATCAAGGATGACTTCACAGATCAGAAGGATATGATGTGAGAGAGACTAGATAGGCCATTGCTGGCTTTGAAGATGGAATGAGGCCAACAGCAAAGGAATGCTGGCAGCGAAGAAATGCAAAGCTGAAAAAGGTAGGGAAACAGATTCTATTCTAGTCTCCAGAAGGAACCAACCCTTCTAACACTTTGATTTTATGCCCATAACACTCATTTCAGACTTCTAACTTCCAGAATTATAAGTGAATAAATTTGTGGTGGTGTAAGCCACAAAATGTGTGGTAATATGTTACAGTAGCAATAGAAAACTAATACACTTACTACATAATAAAAAAAGTGATTGTGATAAAGAAAAAGATGACTTCACAGGAAAAGTGACATTTCAACTTTTCAAATATCTCTTGTGCCTTGAGTGGGAAATATATAAGTGGGAAAAATGAGATTTACCATGTGGTGGCAGAGAGGAGCTGGGAAGGGAATGTGCTTAGATACATATTCAGAAAGCTCCATAGTATATTTTGGAGTCAGGTATCCCAGAATGATTTTCTGGAAAATTGTTGAGGAAATATTGTATTCTGGGTGCTGAAGCTACAAAGGTGGAGAAGAGTTCCTGCCTTTTATAACCTGCAAGACCTAATGGAGCAGACAGACAGGTGAGTATGTGAATAGGTTATAGTACAGTAAAGGTGACCACAATCGAGATACAGATCAAACAGTAGGGGAGCAAAGGAAGGAGTAACAGGGCCATTGGGAAAATGAGCTAAGTCTGGGCTGGGCCTCAGGATGATAGCCTTTCAGTTGGTAAGTAATATCAACTAACACTGAGTACTTACTACTAGTATATGCCACGCACTGAGTGCTTTGCATTTATAATGTGGTCTTCACAGCGATTCTGTAAGTTAAGTAATACTATTCCCATTTTGTAGATGAAGAAAATTTGTCAGGATTCAAAATCAGGCAGAGTGGCTCAAGTCTATGCTCTTAACCAATGGCAGAAGAAATAGCTTTACAGAAGCACAGAGTTGTAAAAAGGTGTAGGATGAAAGTTCAGGAGTTCCTGAGGCTGAGTTCTCATTCACGAGCCTGAAATGGGGGAGGTAGGGCTAGAGAAGGGAAAGGACTTGATTGATGTTGCTGAGGTGTGGTCCACAGGACTTGGGGATTAAGTGAGGGATTTGAAGAACAGGGAAGGAGTGTTTTCAGTTGGCAGTATTACATCTATAACTTGTCCCTGGGGCAGGTTATCCTATATAATAAAAGCCTAATATGCAAATGGACTGAATGGAGGAATGACCAGTGGAATGACCAGTCACTGTGATGTACACTGACCACCAGGGGGCAAATGTTCAATGCAGGAGCTGCCCCCAGCCTGCAGGCCCCAGGCCAGCCAAGGCAGGTGCCAGTGGAGGGCCTCCCCAATTGCCCCACCACTCACCCCACAGATTGGTCCTGATCGCTGGCCAGCCTAGGGACCCTACCCATTCACGAATTTTGTGAATTGGGCCTCTAGTATGAAATAAATTCCTGAGGTCTTCCTATATTTTAGAGCTAGCTTCTAATTTTATTAGGAAATACTAGGCCAAGACCTGCTTTTCAAGTGTCTTGGATTTGGGACCATTCAAATGTTTCTTTCCATCCACTCTCTATTTTCATTTATTCATTAGTTCTCTTTTGAGGTGAAGGGAGATGTGGTCATAGGAGGATTGTGAGGTGAAGAGAAATATGTTGATAAATCAGAAATAAGGACAGACAATGAGAAGGGCTAGAGGGGGGATATACAAAGAAATGAGTGAGAAAATCTGATTTTCTCCACTTTCTTTTTCCCCCCACTTCCTTTCTTTTTAATACTCATTTGAGGATATGTTTTTATTGATTTCAGAGAGAGAGAGAAATACTGATGTGAGAGAGAAATATTGTACCTCCCATATGTGCCCCAACCAGGGATTGAACTTACAATCTAGATATGTACTCTGACTGGGAATCGAACCTGTAACCTTTTGGTGTATGAACAATGCTGGAACCAACTGAGCCACCCAGCCAGGGCTGATTTTCTTTACTTCTAATTGTGGAGAACATATCTCCCCTTCCTGGCCCTTCTAGGCCATATACAGAGCACCTTGCTGGTGTTGTTTTGTTAATATTATTTCTCAAAAATTTATTAACTTCTTAAGAGCTGAAATGATACATGTACTTGGAGAAAATTATAATCTTTTTAATAGGATGTTTAATAATAAGTAAAGTTCTTCTCTCATCTCAGATTCTCAGTTTCCTCAGTAAAGATAACCAGGACTACCAGATTCTTTTGTAAACTTCCAGAGCTATTCTGAATAGTTAAATCCCCACCCCAACCCCACCATTTTTATTTTGTTCCTATTGCCCCTCTCCCAGTTTATATCACACTAGAGGCCCAGTGCATCAATTCATGCATGGATGGGGTTCCTTGGGCTGGCTGGTGATCAGGGCCACCGAGGCCTTCTTGCCCAGATTGGGGCCAGCCAGCTGGGGGCAGGGACCATGGAAGTAGGCCAGCCATGGGAGGTTGGCTGTGGGAGCACACTGACCACTAGGGGGGCAGCTCTTGCATTAAGCATCTGCCCCCTGGTGGTCAGCGTGCATCACATCACAGCAACTGGTTATTCGGTTGTTCTGTCATTTGGTCACTTAGGGTTTTTTATACACACACACACACACACACACATACACACACACACACTCTAGGGGCCCGGTGCATGAATTTCGTGCACTGGGGGGGGGGGTCCTCAGGCCAGCCTGCCCCCTCTCACATATTGGGAGCCCTCAGGGGGTGTCCTACTGACAGCTTAGGCCCGCTCCCTGATCCCCTTGGGGAGCAGGCCTAAGCCACAGTCTGGCTTCCCTTTGTGGGAGGCGATCAGGCTAATCAGGGGAAGCCACCAGCCCCATCACCCCACTGCTGCAGCCACTGCCAGTCACCACAGCCACCAAGGTGTTTTCATCAACACGGACTCCAGTCTCTTTACCATGAAAAAATGACAACTTTCTTTAGGCATTTTCAAGATGTGTCTTTCATAGGATATGACATTTCTTTCTTTTTTTTTAATCCTCACCTGAGGATATGTTTTCATTGATTTTTAGAGAATGTGGAAGAGAAGGGAAAAACAGAAACATCAAAGTGAGAGGAACACTTTGATTTGTTGCCTCCTGCATGTGCCCTGACCTGGGCCCTGGCCAGGGAGGAGCCTGCAACCTAGGTACATGCCCTTGGTCAGAATTGAACCCAGACCCTGCAGTCAGCAGGCTGAGGCATTATGCACTGAGCCAAACTGGCTAGGGCAGGATATGACATTTCTTAGCCCTCCAGCAGTGGATCTTCATTTTTTTTTTTCCAAGAGTGTGGTAGAAAAACCCTAGATCACCTTTTGGGATTCTTATTACCCAAGTTACTAAGAATATTACCAGTGGCATACAGGGGGCTTAGCCAATGAGCAGTAAGAAAAGGTGTTTCCTCTGTAGTTCACTCCAATCACCAGCCCAACCCCTGCCCCTCCAATCCCAGCTCCACCCCTGCCCAGGATGGTAACCTCTGGCCGAGGATGCAGGCCTGGGCAGGGGACCCCCAAAACCCTCTGATCGCCAGCTTCACAGAGCCCAGGCCTCAGTGATCACCAGCTCTGATCCTGCCCCCTGCCATCGCTGGCTCTGCCCTTGCCCCACTGGCAGCCTCTGGCCAAGGCTGCAGGCCTGGGCAGTGGGCCCCCAGGCCTCCACCGGTGCCCAGACCCCTGTGATCGCAGCTTTGCCCCTGCCCTTCCGATCACTGGCTCTAAGGAGCCCAGGTCCCTGCGATCTCTGGCCTTGCCCCTGCCTAGGCCTGAGGTCTTTGGCCCAGGCCTTATGCCTGGGTAGGGCACCCGCATACTACTCCGATCACCGGCTCTGCCCCTGCCCTCTCCGATCACCGGCTCTGCCCTTGCCCATGCCCGAGGCCTCTGGCAAAGGCCTCTGGCCTGGGCAGGGGAACCCCAGCCCCCTCTGATCGCCTGTTCCACCCCTCAGGCCCCCCACTCCCCCATCACCTGCCTGGCTAACAGGCCTGACCACTTCAGTGGCTGGGTTGAGCCGGACTGGGTGCCTCCATCTTGTGGCTATGGGTTCCTTCATCTTATGTCCATGGGGGTGGCCATCTTGTGGCCATGGGGGCAGCCTTCTTTCTCATGGAGTGATGCCTAATTTGCCTACTATTTTATTAGATAGGACTAGAGGCCCAGTGGATGAAATCCATGCATGGGGGTGGGGGTGGGGTGTCACTCAGCCCCGTCTGCACCCTCTCCAATCTGGGACTCCTCGGGGGATATGCAACTATGGGATCGGGCCTAAACTGGCAGTCAGACATCCCTCTCACAATCCAGGACCGCTGGCTCCTAACCGCTCACCTGCCCGATTGCCCCTAACTGCCTCTGCCTGCCTGCCTGATTACCCCTAACTGCCTCTGCCTGATCGCCCCTAACTGCCTCTGCCTTCCTGCCTGATCACCCCTAACTGCCCTCCCCTGCTAGCCTGATTGCCCCTAACCGCCCTCCCCTGCCTGCCTGATTACCCCTAACCACCTCTGCCTCAGCCCCTGCCACTGTGGCTTTGTCCAGAAGGAGGACCAGACAACCGGAAGATGTCTGGTTGACCTGGTCTAATTAGCATATTACCCTTTTATTAGTATAGATAAATGGGAGCATAGTATAGGCCCTTTTTTGAACCTAACATTTTCTCATTTAATTATATATCTTGGAGTTGATTCCATTTCTGTGTCTATGTATGTATGTGTATATTTTATGTTTTAACAGCATTCAATTTATTCAACCACTCTTATTGCTGGAATGTTTTATTGTTTCTAGTCTTACTATACACTTATCTGCTGCAGTGAGTGAACATTTTGGTACATATATCTTTGCCAGAGATTCAAAATTGGATGCCCATGGCTATATCTGACTATGAGACTTTTTTTTGAGGAACCACTCTGCATTAATTATCAGCCATTTTCAATAAAGGCTCAGATTTCAAGATGGAAACTAGCTTGTGGGCCCACATTTCTAAAGACAGAAATATGGCCCTGAGTAGTGGTCATTCCTTATAGACAGATCTTGTACTTTCCAGTCTTCTCATTGCCTTTTCAACTTATTGTTACCTTTTTATTTTTAGGCCAGCTTCTCCCAATTACATTACTTGCCTGGCTCCTGAGAGCATTTGGGTTGTGCCCTCTGTTTTGTACATCAGTTTGAGACTCTCAAGATGATGGTTCTCAAATGTTCTCATCGTATGCCTTTACCACCCTGTGACCATGCCATTGTTCTCTTACTAGAAGCTGTAGTAAGATTTCCGCACATTTGAGAATGGAAAAGAATAGGAAATACTTGAGATCTAAAATACAAATTGACACTTTAGCTTTGGGATGAATCTTTAGTTTGCTGCCTTTGGAATCATCTCCCTATATCAGGTTGCTTTGTGGCCCTAAGGCAAGTTAATTCCTTTGACTAACTTGATTCCCCTTCTGAGAAGAATTTGGTGATTCATGAAATTATTAGCCATATTATTAGGTATATCCCATCTTTCTCTTTCAAAGCTGGTTACAATTGTAAGCCAGCCCCAATAGTAGCCATGTTACTGTTAGAGGATGATATCATTTTATCAATTTTTAATCTTATCTGTTTTGTCCCATACATTAGAATTTGATGGCTAGCCACTCACTGTCATACTGGCTCTCAGAACCCCTGGGTTATAAATGACCCAATTGTAAAGTCTTGAGATTAATCTGACCTTTTAGCCCAGGCCTCACAGTAAGTCTGCTCCTTATTTTGCCTTTTTCTGGGTGTCTGAACATTGTCCTAATTTGTTTCCTCTCTTTCAATATTTGGTCTGCCTCTTGCCTTTGTGTGGGGAAGCATGAGACTTGGAAAGGTTGCAAGGAGGACATTCTGAGACAAGGGAAGTATGTGGAAGGCCACCTACCCTGTTTATCAGAATTCCGACTTAGAGAAGACTTAGGGGAGTGTCGAAGGTGGTGCCCCTAATTATTCCTTGACCTCTCTAAACAAGTCTGTGCATGTGCAGACCCCCCGGGCAATTACTGGGATCTTTATGCCTAATCTTCAGGTGCCCTTGCCTAGAGGACACTGCAAAAAACGTGTTCTTCCAAGATTAATCACCCTATTGATTGTATCTAAAGATAAACTTCATATCAAACTGCAATAAAACTCTAATGAGGTAGGCAATCGAAGCTGCTCGGTTCCTTTAGCCAGGCTGTCCCTTAGCCCTCTTTTTCACAGCAACTGTTGTGTCAGAGTAATCATTCATCTGTCGTTCAGGGTCTGCTGGCCAGCCCTGGCAATGTGGTGTCTGGTGTGAATACTAAGGAATGCAACGAGACGTGTGGAACCCTTGAAAACAAAGAGGAAGGAAACGAAAGTAACTGCACAGTAAGTCTTTGGAGCCCACTTGGGATTTCTAAGTTTGAGGGAAATGTTTTTCAGCTAAGGTTTCACAGTAGGACAGCAACTGTCCACTGAATAACAGATCTCTTTGTTACTTAGAAAGTTGTTTAAAAAGTAGAAGTGAAAATTTCATCACATACAAAAAATTCAAAAAGTTATTAAAAGCAAATGGTGCCTCATTTATAGAAGAACAATTAGAGAGCCTGTTGCAAATTGTTATACTTTATGGTCCCTGTTTCCCTAATGCTAGAACATTAGATCTTGATCTCTGGGAACAAGTAGGTGGGAATTTAAAGAGAAATCAGGCTCAGGGAAAACGAGTGCCCTTATCATCTTTAACTATGTGGGCTCTTATTTGAGCTGCACTATGCCCACTTCATATTGAGGATCAAAAGCCTACAGAGCGCCAGGGGGATTTATCACTGCTCCCTCCTCCTGAGGTAGAGCCTGTCAAGCCTGTAATACCTAAGTCCCCCAATCCTCTGCCTCCGGTGTGGGAAGGCTCATCCACTAGATCCTCAGATATGGGATCATGTGTCAGGCAAGCTATGTTAGAAGGAGAGCTTTTGGCTTGTCCAGTTATGCAAGATCAGCAAGGTAATCAGATACATGAACCACTCTTCTTTAATATCTTTAAAGAAATAAGGAAAAGTATTAGAGAAAATGGGGCAAACAGTCCATTTATAAAAGGACTCCTTAATGCCTGTCAGAAAATTACCATATGACGCCTTGGGGCTGGCAGATTTGTCTAAAACAACTCTGGATGCCCATCAGTATTACAGAGAACAGAATATGAGGAGATATGTGAACAGCGGGCTATTTGTGGGTGTTCACTGGCGACCTCACCTGGGAGCCCTCTGGGCCCCATTCAGGCTGTGAGTCCCAGGTACTTTAAAAAAATCTTCTGAAAGGTCTATGGAAAGAATTCTGATTTATTAAGTCTTGTCTGTGTGTTATGCACGCCTGTAAATATCGTATGTGAGCATCTGTGGATTGTTGCTTTATGTGTCTTTGTTGTTTGGTTTAATTTGTTTAAAGATGGGGTATATTTCACTTTGCCGGGGGCCCCAGCTCCTTGTGGCAGGCTGAACCCATGGCAGGGATTGCAGGAACTTCTCGGCAGCTGCCAGGAATTTGTAATCTTGGGGACCCTTCTCCCTTTGAAGGCATCAGCCACTAGAAACTCTCAGTAGAAGTTCTTGCCTATCTGTAATGTAACTTGATAACTGACTGATGTTCTTTGCTTGCTTTCTTATCTTTGAGGGACTTAGTTTGAAGATTCTAAGGCTAATGTCCCAATCCACCCTTCTATGAGTACTCATCTATTTACTATAGAGTTTTTATTTCTGTTGTTAAGATCTCCTCTTATATGTAAGATTTCATGTTGTTAGTCTACTCAGAAAGAAAAAATATGGGAAATAATCATTTAAACCCCCCAAGTCTTTTCCCCAAGATGATTAGACCTGTAGAAGTGCCCTCCAGCAGGCTGCAGAAATAGTTTGGGGGACACTCCCATTTTAATAAAAAAAAAATTATTACTTTAACATTAAAGCCACTGAGTTATATCCCTGTTACAAAATTTGCCAAGAAAATGCTTTTGAATAATAATTGGCTTTAAAATCTCAAAGTTGTTAAGGCAAAATAAATATAACTAAAATGAAGGGTATATGATAAAGCTTTCTCAGTGGTAATTATATATGCCTAAACATAGTTTTCCAAACATAGTGTTTGGTAACTTAAAACTTGGAGTTTGCTGGGTTAAATAGTAAAAATTATTGAATATCAAGGTATTTTGAAATATTAATCTATCTGAATTTGCCTCGTATGAAGAATCTAGAAGATGGATTTGAATCTGTTGTTTTTTATTTGAAATATCTATTAAAATGTGAATGTATTGCTAATCTGTGGAATGTTAATTACTTATATGTCACCTAAAATTGTTCAAGGGTTAAGAATTCTAATTGGAAAGAAGGTATGTTTTTGGTGTAATAGAAGGATGAGGCATGGAGATACATTTTGAAGGAGAAAGTGGTTTCTAGAGCTGATTATTTCTGAAAGTTATAAGGTTTCTGAAGAAAGATTTGTGGAAGTTGTAGAAAGGTTTGTGAAAGTTGTAGCCCAGTGGTTCTCAACCTTCCTAATGCCACGACCCTTTAATACAGTTCCTCATGTTGTGGTGACCCCCAACCATAAAATTATTTTCGTTGTTACTTCATAACTGTAATATTGCTACTGTTATGAATCTGATATGCAGAATGTATTTAGGCGGCCCCTGTGAAAGGGTCATTCGACCCCCAAAGAGGTCGTGAGCTATAGGTTGAGAACTGCTGTTGTAGACTGTTTATAAAGAGAAATGTTGAAAGGAAATTATATAAATAACACAGACCAGTAAGCCAGGACAACTAGAATAGGGACATTAAAATTTTTAAACAAACAAACAAAGAAACAAAAAATAATAATAGTGGTTAAACAGTAATTTGGAGCCATTTAGTAAATCTTACCTTCCCTAAACCAAGGACACTTAAGAGTAAATGATTTGCATTTTGCCTCCCTAACCAGAGGGTAAATAGCTTATATCAATGTACTCAGGGAGACAGATAGCAGAAATCCAATTAGTGTCATTTGCTGACCTCATCCAAGGACAAATGAAATTAGAAAATAAACCTTATTTTGGATAGTCCTTTTCTAGTCTGTTAAAAGGGAAAAGATCTGTCCTGCTTTTTTACCCAGGAAGCAAAAGTTCTATAAATTATTGAAATTGTTATATGTTATATTAATCAGGTAAATTTTTTTTTTAAAAAAGGCCATCTATTAACCATGGGAACTGAAGTTTGCTAGCCTATGTTTGTGTCTAATACACTTTGAAATATGATTTTTTTGGCAAAATAAATTTGACAGTCCTTCCAGGGTTTGCATTTTAAGTCCTACCTGTCCCTCCAGTACTTGGCAATTCTTAATAAGTGGCAATATGTTTCTTTGCATGAATTCAGTAACACCTGTTTCCAATTGTAGCTATATTAACCAAGATAAACTGATAATGGGCCCGCTTATAGCAGCCAGGGCTTCACCGCTTTTTGCAGAACTTGGTCCATCCAGCATTCTGCAGGAATTCCTTACAATCCACAAGGGCAGGTCATCATTGAACGTGCCCGTGCTACCCTGAAGGTTATGCTAGTAGAAGAAAGAAGAGGGACTATGGGACTCAAGGATCCTGCTATACTACTATCTAAAGCAGTCTTTACCTTTAATATTTTTGAATCTGAATAATCGTTTTTAACCTTCAATAACCCCACCTTAGAAACCACAAGTCTTGTGGCGAGATGTGGACACTAATAACTGGGTGGGACCCAATGAATTATTAACATGGGGGAGGGATACTCGTGTACTTCTACCCCCACAGGGCTGCTGTGAATTCCCGCATGCTGGATCAAACCCTGCTGTGGCATTGCACGGGACCAATACTCTTCCAGAAACAAAGAATTCTGGCTTGGGGACTCCACAGATCCGAACGTTGCGCCTTCGCCGGACCCGGAAGGTCCCCGAAATAACCTGGGGAATGATAAAGAAGTTGATGACAGAGGCCGAGGAACTGTTGCAGCGTACTTGCTTTCCACGCACACCAGATAACCTCTTTCTTGCTATGACTGCTTTGATTCATCTCAACTCTTGTGCGGTATGGTTTAGTATTCTTATTTGGCTTTGGACACCAGCATCAGCCACCATGTATTGGGCCCATGTTATAGACCGACCTTTCTTTAGATCCCTCACTGGGGATATGCCCTTTCCCTGTCTCTAACAATTTGACCTCCTTCCCTAAGAGGTGTGGTCTTGCCACCTATAGGCAGTCTTAAAAATGGGACACTTTGGATCTTGTGCCCCCTAATACTTCCTTCCACTCTAACCTCTTATCCCTTTGTGTTACCACTTCCTCTACATCCCAATATTGTTTGAAGGCTCATAATCAAATCTGGTTTCATACTATCCCCAAGGAAGGACAAGCAGGGCCCAGTTTATCTTCCTCTCAGCAAGAAGTCTAGTCAAGGGCAGGCATACCGGTGCTACAGCTCCACCGCTGCCTCCATGTAAGCAAAATAATAAGTGGGATCCCTCTCTGGAGTCCTTATATTGGGAAGTCTGCCGAGGGAACGGGCTCATTGTTACCAGCTGGGAGACCATCATATTGTAGACTTTCCGGTTCAGGAAACCTTATGGAGATTAGGACATGTTTTCCATCCGCTGAACTTATGGGATGGGGAACATCAACAGAAGTCCAATAATTATACTAGGACCTTTTCAAAATATCATTCAGATAGTATTTTGGTATGTACCACACATCCTTATGTATTTCTCATGGGTCCCAGCTTAAAAATTACTTAACAATAATTCTTTTCTTTTTTAAAAAAAAATATATTTTATTGATATTTTTTACAGAGAGGAGGGAGAGGGATAGAAAGTTAGAAACATCGATGAGAGAGAAACATCGATCAGTTGCCTCCTGCACACCCCCTACTGGGGATGTGCCTGCAAACAAGGTACATGCCCTTGACCGGAATCGAACCTGGGACCCCTCAGTCCACAGGCCGACGCTCTATCCACTGAGCCAAACCAGCTAGGGCAACAATAATTCTTTTCTAATACAGGTAGGAGAAAGGGCCTATTATGCATCCTGTATTACCAATCAAAATGTCACCTCATTGAATATAAACACCATTATAATATTGAGGAGACAGGCTGAGGTCTTAATACCATTAACCTCACTAGGGAGTGGTAAGGTTCATCATCCATTGAATTTTAGAAAGCATTAAGTCATTCAAGGCCTAAAAGATTTTTGGGGGTGCTCATAACAGCCATTCTCTTGGCTATTGTTATTCTTATTACTGCCAGCATAGCTGCAGTGGTTTTTCTGAGTCTGTGTAGATTGCCACGTTTGTAGACAGTATGGCCAAGAATGTAACTAAGGAATTTACTGTGCAGCAGCACATAGATAAAAAAAATTTTGGCTAGGTTACAGGCTGTAGAAGCAGCCATTGAATATTTGGGGGAAAGACAGGACACCTTAGCATACAGGCAAATACTTAATTGCAATTGGGGACGTAAGTACATATGTGTTACCCCCTTAAAATGGAACAGCAGTCACCATCAGTGGGTTGACATTAAGAGCATTTGTGGTGAGCATTTCATGACAATCTTACTGAAGAAAGTGAATGCTTTACAGAAACAAATCAAAGACTCCCTTCTTGCTATTAATGAGCACAAACAAACTGCTTGGAATGCAGTAAAGAAGCATTTAAACTGGATAGATCCTACCACATGGTTTCCTAAAATCAATTGGCACCTGATCAGACTAACTATTGCCTTCATTGTAATTCTTTTTTTTTTCCTTATAGTCTGTAGAATCAGAACTCAACAGTGAACAAGCCTCGTAGAACCCAACATTCCTAGGCGACAAGTTCTCCGCAGCCCTCTGTCTTCTATACCCGGCAAAACAAAAGAGGGGGAGGTGTGGGGGAGCATGAGATTTGGTTGGAAAGTTTGTAAGGAGGACATTCTGAGAAAAGGGATGTGTGCGGAAAGCCGCCTGCTCTGTTTATTGGAATTCTGACTTAGGGGAGTGTTGAAAGCAACACCCCTAATTATTCCTTGATCTTTCCAAACAAGTTTGTGCATGTGCAGATCCCCAGGTGTTTACTGGAATCCTTATGCCCAATCTTTGGGTGCCCTTGCCTAGAGGACAATGCAAACACATGTCTTCCCAAGATTACTCACTCTACTGATTGTATCTAAAAGATAAACTTTATATCAAACTGCAATAAAAGCCCAATGAGGCAGGCAATCGAGGCTGCCTGGTTCTTTTAGCCAGGCCATCCCTTGGCCCTCTTTTTCACAGCAACTGTTGTCTCGGAGTAATCATTTATCCGTTGTTCAGGGTCTGCTGGCACCTTGGCCAAAAAAACTTACTTTATTTCTCTGTTTTTCTTTTAGACTTCTTTAATTCTATTTCACTTTGATCCTAATGTACACTCTTTCATTTGGGGGTGGTGGTAGTGGAGTGGGTGGGAAGAAAAGCACTGGAGTGCCTTATTTCTATTTCTGGAAACTATCCCTTTCAGATGACTTTACTGAATTGGGGTTGCCCAATAAAACTTGACTAATATTAAGGCCAGAACCAATACCCAAAGGAATTGAACAAGGTTCAATAATAACCTTGTATGTGTTATCTCTTTCATTTCTCCTTATTTTGTTTTATTCCCTTTCAGGAATAATTTTTATTGATTTCAGAGAGGAAGGGAGAGAGAGAGAGAGAGAGAGAGAAAGAGAGAGAGAGAGAGAGAGAGGAGAGAGAGAGAGAGAGAGAGAAAGAGAGAGAGAGAGAGAAAGAAACATTAATGGTCAGAGAGAATCATTGATTGGCTGCCTCCTACACGCCCCCACTGGGGATCAAGCCTGCAACCCAGACATGTGCCCTTGACCAGAATCGAACCCGGGACCCCTGAGTCTGCAGGCCGACGCTCTGTCATCTGAGCCAAACCAGCTAGGGCTAAAAAAAGTTTTAATGTGGAAATTTATGATAGAGAAAGCAGTTTAATGGACTCCTATATATAATTTCCCTTCAGTAATTATAAATGTTTAGCCAATATTGTTCCATTCCACATCATATTTTTCCCAATTTTTATTAATTAAAATTATTTTTTAAAAGTTTAAACAGTCTGGCCAGCATGGCTCAGTGGTTGAGCATCAACCTATGCACCAGGAGGTCACAGTTTGATTCCTGGTCAGGGTACATGCTTGGGTTGTAGGCCCAATCCTTAGTTGGCAGCCAATTAATGATTCTCTCTCATGATTGATGTTTCTAGCTCTCTCTCCCTCTCCCTTCTTCTCTGAAATCAATAAAGAAAATATAAAAAAGTTTAAACAGTACAATGCTCACCCATAAACCTACCACCTACACTCAACAATTGCTAACATTTTATCATATTTTCTTTATTGATATACTATGTGAAGCACTTGAAAATCTGTTGCATCCATCATGACTCTTCATCCTTAAATATTTCATCATGCACCTCTTAAATAGTATTTCTCCTACATAACCACCATTCCATTATTGCACTTAAGAAAGGTAACAATACTTGCTTATATTAGCAAATATTCAGTTCATTTTTGAATTTCCTCAATTGTCTCCAAAATGTCCTAGATAGGAATTTTTTAAAAACCAGAATCCAAACAAGACCACATTACATTAGATTATTATTGCCTTTTAAATTTTTCGTTCTTCTCCCCTCCTCTTACTCATTTGTTCTATTGTATTGCTTTTTTAAAAAAATATATATTTTACTGATTTTTTACAGAGATGAAGGGAGAGGGATAGAGAGTTAGAAACATCAATGAGAGAGAAAAATTGATCATCCGCCTTCTGCACACCCCCCACTGGGGATGTGCCCGCAATCAAGGCACATGCCCCCGACCCGTAATCAAACCTGGGACCCTTGAGTCCGCAGGCTGACGTTCCATCCACTGAGCCAAACCGGTTAGGGCTGTATTGCCTTTTTGAAGAAACCAGGCTAGTTGTCTTAGAGAATGTCCCACATTCTGGATTGGCTGGTTACCTTTTTATAGTGTGATATGTTTAACCTGTTTCTTTAGCTCATGTAAATATCCTATAAACTGTAAGTTAGGTATAAAGGCTTGATGAGATTAAACACTTTGAGAAAAATACTTAATAGACCAAATAATGTCACAATTGTCCTATTATAAGTGATGCAGTGTTTGATCACCTGGGTAAGATGTTATCAGTTCATTCCTTTTTTAAAAATTTTTTTTATTGATTTTGGAGAGAGAGGGATAGAAACATCAATGAGAGAGAATCATTGATTGGCTGCCTCCTGTACACCCCTGACTGGGAATGGAACCCAAGACCTAGTTCATGCATCAATGCTCAACCACTGAGCCACACTGGCCAGGCAGGTCACTCCATTTTAAGTTATCTTTTTTTCTCCCCCTGTACGATTTGCAAATAATTTGTGTGGTGATATTTGGCACCATGATAATATCCTGTCCCTTAACAACATTTTGCTTAAAGTTTTGGTGATTTATAACACTTGCCTGAATCAATTATTTCATTTTGGGTTGCAGAATGAATGGTGATTTTCTAACCCTTTTATTTCTTCTACATTTATTAGATACGTGTCTTTTTAAAAAAGTTTTCCCTTATTGACTAAAAATGAATTACAGTTTTTAAAAATATAATTATTTTTTATTGATTTCAGAAAGGGAAGGAGAGACTGATAGAAACATCAATGATGAGAGAGAATCACAGATTGGCTGCCTCCTGCACAACCCCTATAATGGGGATTGAGATGGCAACCTGGGCATGTGCTATTGACTGGAATCAAACCTGGGACCCTTCAGTCCGCAGGCCAACGCTCTATCCACTGAGCCAAACCAGCTAGGGCTACAGTTCTAAAATCTTCAATCTTTCCTTTCAGTTAGCAATTTTCAGAATAAGGAGTTGGTGTAAAAGTTACCTCCGATGTGGCAAGTTCCTGTTTTTCTCTTTCTGTTTTTGAGTGTTATTGTAGATTACCAAGTTTTTCCCAATTCTTCTCATCTTGGATGTCCTCAGCCATCTCTTTTTCCCTTTATCCACGTCCACTGTCAACTCTCCGCATTTACGCCTGGACTTTCCAGTTTGGCCACTAGAGGCCACTAGTTTCCTCCTTGCCCCTATGCTGCCACTCTATCATAGACTTCGCCATGTACTATCAGCTGTTGTCTCTCTGGTGCTGACGCTGTCCACGGAGCCGCTCTAGGATATTGGGAGGCCTTCCCATATTGCATGGGGAAGGTTTGGACGACGCAGTCGCCTCGCCGGCCCCCGGGCGGTTAGCGCTTCCGGGGTCGGAGGGTGCGCGGGGTTGAAAGCGGGCCGCTCCGCCCCGTCCCCCTCCCAGACCAGCAGAGGCAGCAGCCGGAGCAGCCGCAGCCTGCGCCCTCTCCCGCCCGCCCGCCCTCCGCCCGCCCGCCCGCCCTCCGCCGCCCTCCACCCGCCCCGGGGTCTCTCTCCCCCTTCCTCCTCCACCCCCCCCTTCCTCCTCCGCCCGCCCGCGGGGCCCCCCTCGCCTTCCCGCCCGCCCCTATTGTTCCGCCCCCGGCCTCCCGCCCTTCCCCTTCCCGCCCGCTCCCCTTTTCCCCTCAGTCGCCTCGCGCCTGCAGGTAAGCTTCAAAATTCTCCCTCCGCCCCCGGCTGTAGCACTATTTCACTTCTTGCCATCTTTCTTAGCGGGCTCCAGTCCTCGTCACGAGCCCCGGCCTCGCGTAGTCTCGCGTGAGCGCCTACTCCCTCACTCAGCCAGGTCGGCCATTCACGCGAGGTCCTGGCTCCTTCGCGGCCTAGTAGGCCTCGTGAAGGCCTACCCCCCTCCCCCCGCCTTTTCCCCGTGACGGCTGCGCAGGAGTTAAGGAGGGCGCGCGCGCGGTTGGGGGGGCAGCGGTGGATTTGTTGGTTGAGGGGGGTGAGGGGAGGCGATGGCCGGCTTGCTGGCCGGGCGGGTGAGCGCGGCTCCCCGCGGGGGTCAGGCGCTGGCGCAGCCACGCGAAGAGGCGCTGCTGGTTCGGCCCCTCCCCCTGGGTCACAGCGCCCCCCCCTGACAGAACCGTTTATTTTTTCCTCAGTCTTGTCGAGGGATGGGGGGGGGGCATTTTTTAAGTGGAAAATGCTAGGATGGCCAAGGGGAGGGGGGCTGCGGAGTTAAAGAAAGGGTAGACGGGCCCTCCCAGTTACCGAGTCAGGACGTTCTCTCGGGGTAACGAATTTTGAAATTACAAAATGCCTGTCGATAATAGACCCAGACCGAGCTATTTATAGAAGGGGTAATGGACTGCCGGATTAACAGCTGGATTGCTGAGATTGTGTACTAATATTGACCTAGTCGGAGATATATTTTTGGATGATTTGGAATTAGAAATGCACCTTTGTGCTTTACCTCAAGAAATGGCTTCAAATAGGTTTTCAGTTTTCTTGGCCTTTCAAACTTTATTGTATTTGTAAAGTGCTTCCTATGAGTGGGGATAAGGAATTAAACTGTCAATTTATTAAAATATCTTTATTAAAAAAAAAAAGTCATTCTTGTAGACCCAAGTCTGGCCCGTCGTCCCCCCCACCCCCCCAGCACTTTTGTTTTCCCATGATTAAAAATAGTTGAATTCTGGGATTTTGCCTCCAATTAATTATTCTGAAAATGGGTGAAGAGTGCTTTGGGGATGCAAAGCCCATTTTTTAAATAATCACACTCTGGGGCAGGCACACTCTGGGGCAGCTTGCCATATACAGAATGGTCGGTCTGGCAGCCACTTAAACACAAGTACTTAGGGTAAGGGCTTTGTGTTAGAGCAAAGTTAAAACGGTGGCTAGTTTTGTGAAGAAAAAACTAGTTGTAAGAGATCCTTGTTCAGTTTTGAAGGGAGGGATACTAGAAATGTCACTGGAGAAATTTAACAACTTTGGAGAGAGCCTTTTTAAAGCTGCCACTTTAATTTTAGGTCCAAAGGCGGTAATGTAGGCAACGGTATATCCAAAACAAATCCTCTTCACATAATCAGTGTTCTAAAACAGAAACGTTAAGAAATAGAGGATAGATGGGGACAGGGCTTCCTCAGTAGGACAGGCTTGTTCAAAACAACTACACAATAAGTTTTTAGCAGTACCAGTTTTATTTTTTTATTTTTTTCCCCCAGTTTTATTTTGATTGCAAGAAAATTTAAGAGACTTGAATAAAGACTGAATGGCAACAAAGGTTAATACACAGAAGCAAAGAAATTTTCAGATCTTGATTGACTATCAACTTGGGTTGGGAGAATGCTATGCTTAATGAATGTATTGAGTCATCTTCCAAAGGGAGGAATATGGAACATAAGTCTACATGGAGGGCATTTCAAATGATGCCTTTTTCAGTGAGGTTGTTCATTTAAGTCTTTGAAAAATTACAGTGTTTTTGTGTCCTATTGAAGTTTAATTCTGGTGAAGGACGACTGGTACACGTTCAGCAGTTCCCCTTAGAACATTGCCAATTGAAGGAACCTTCCTCATCCTGAGAGTCAGCAGAAACCCGACCATTAGTGAGAGACGACAGAGCTGCTTTCCATGTTTAATAGAACCTGAGCTGTTCATGGGGGTCCTTACTGCAGTTGTGCTGGATGTGTACAAGCCTGCCAAGTGAAAGGCTGTCATTTAAACAAGTGTCAGTTTGAAAACATTGATGGTGGTAAAAATAACAGGGAAATAATTCTATTTTCCTCCTCTCATTTGATCACGTTTGTATTTCAGTTGTTGGCTCTCACCTTCCCTCCCCCCACCAGTGACCAAAGACTTGACCACTCAAAGTCCAGCTCCCCGGAATACTGCTCGACATGGACACCGGTGTGATTGAAGGTGGATTAAACGTCACTCTCACCATCCGGCTACTTATGCATGGAAAGGTATGCACCAGCTTGGGAAATTGGGTCATAGTAACTGCTGGGGGAGGGGCCAGGAAGAGAGGGCATGTGTCTTGGAGCTCATCAGATTAGCACTGTAGGATGTCTGGCTTTAAGCACTAGCAGAGTAGATGAGAGTGTAGTGGGAAAATGGACAGACTTCTCTGGGAAGCTCCACTGAGCAGGAAAGGCTTAACTAGAGCCTAGAGCCAAAGACTATGTCATACCTGGATAAGATTTTTCTCATAGAGGTTGCTATGGCTTGTGATAGGTAGATTGTCCCTGCAATTTTGGGAAACTTTAAGGGTGGATGATGTGGTTTTTGTTTATTTTAAAATAACTTCTATTGAACACACGGATAGCATTTAATCACTCCTGCATTATTATTCCTTATTGAGAGCTTCACTTAACATTTTGAGCAAAGAAAAGAATAATCCCATCCACTCCCCTTTCCAGTAATTCTTAGTTTTTTTTTTTTATTACTTTGGACATTTAAACATTTCTTTTCATGGTAATGAGCACTTCGAGTTTCCTTGTATTTGACACTAGTGTTCTCCATTGCAGGAAGTTGGCAGTATCATCGGAAAGGTAAGATAGTTTCACTTCCACTCTAATTACTATTTAGTCAGTCTGGGTCGAAATAGCAGTTTGAAGTCACTCTTGATTTTTCCTGTTACAGAAAGGAGAATCAGTTAAGAAGATGCGTGAGGAGGTAAGTTATCGGGGGATTTGGGGAATTGTTACCTTGGGAAGTTAAAAACTTAAAGGCAAAAATTCTGTTTAAGGAGAGCTTAGAAAGGGGAAGTCTCAAGAAGTTAATATTTTTCTGGCTTTGTGGTTACAAATAGTATCCTGGGAAATGAAATTCTAGCAAGTCTTAATTCATTCATGACTTAAGACAACTTTTCTTTAAATTCATTAATTTTTAGAGAGAAACATTGATTTGTTGTTTCACTTATTTAAGCATTCATTGGTTGCTTCTTGTATGTGCCCTGACCGGGGATCAAAACCACAACTTTGACGCTCTAACCAACTGAGCTACATGGGCCAGAGCTTAAGGCAATTTCTATAATCTGTTTGAGGACAAACGGAGAACAGTATTTGCAGTGATGCTGACATTACCTTGTATCAGGATCATGTATATAGGCAGCTCCTTGCCCATCTTATTTAGGAGGTCTCTATATCTACCTATGCTAGATATTTTGTCTATTTAACCTCTTGTTTCTGTTTCGTATCCAGAGTGGTGCACGTATCAACATCTCAGAAGGGAATTGTCCTGAGAGAATTATCACTTTGGCTGGACCCACTAATGCCATCTTCAAAGCCTTCGCTATGATCATTGACAAACTGGAAGAGGTTTGTTGTTCTCCCACCTCCCTCATTCTCATTTTTCATTTATAATTGCTTCTAGATACCTTATTGATTTTGAAAGGAGTTTTAAATTTTCAGGACAGACTGGATTATAAAAATCTGTAGATGGGCTCTTTGCTCCTCTTCACCATCCCCAAAATTTGGTTACCATTTAGAAAATAAGTCACTTGAGTATTAAAACAAATAGTTTGACTATTACCAGGGACTCCTGTAAAATAATTGTGTTTAAAAAGCAGCATCTTTTATTTTTATTTATTGACCAACGGTTTTTAGGTATGTCACCACTGCACTGGTAAACTTTGTCCCCAATTCATATTTGAGTGAATTATATTAATGTGCTTTTAATTAATGGTCTTGCTGAACACAATATACTGTATAAATATGGATATCTTCCAGCACGGGGTTCAGTTATACTTTAAAAAAAAATCAATCTGATAATTTTGTGTCGGAGCTAGAAAGGAGGGAATGTTTTATAGATTACCAGAAGCAAAATATTGATTTCAAGCTTTTTGGCAGAAGGAAATTTTTTGTTGTTCACCAAGCCCCCTCACTCTTCAGGTACTGAACAGCCATTAACCATCGTCTTACGTGTTAAGTCTTGGCTTCCTCTCCCTTCTGCTGTAATACTGCTCATCTCTAATTGACACCACAGGCAGAGGAGAGCTTCTGGCTGCTGCTTGATTGGTCCTTGGACGCTTAATGATGGCTGAATCTTATCCTTGCCAAGATCAGAAATGTTAACCTTTTGACCTACAAGACCCTGCTAATCCAGAACTTGTGGCATAAAAAACATTCAGAAAATCTGTTTGTAATTGAGCCAATTAAGAAATGTCCTTGACTTTAATATTTATATTTAAGCAATTCCCAGGTCTAGCTACTATATAAAGGTTAGGGCTGGGTAGTGATATTTAAGCTAGTTAATTTTCAGAAGGCTAAATAGATTAAATCCATGACTTTTTGAATGCACCATTTTTATGGGGAAAACTGTGGGCTTTGGGGCCAATAGAGTTTAACTTTAAATCTATAGCTTTATAGATGTGATTGGGAAAAGTACTCAAGCTCAATTTCATTACCTGTACAATGATAACATTACCAAGAAATTAAAACAATGGTATAGAGAAGTATACTAGTTAATCTTCCTAGGTTTCTAAGAGGACAGAATTGGTTATTTGAATTTGGGGTTGCATTGCTTCACCTTAATATTGAACTGTGACTTCAATTTTGATTTCCTTTGGCCAGTCAACTCTTTAATTTCCAAAACTAATGATTATTTTTCTTCCTGTACCAAGAACATTTCCTTTCCCCAGGGTGAATGAATAAATAGAGGGTTAATTCTGAGGAATTTTTTAGGTGTTTTTTATTTTTTCAGAAATAGTTATTTTGAAGGGTTATTTTGGGGTATTTGTTGATGGTGGATCATGATATATATATATATATATATATATAACATGTCCTTTAAGGGTAAGTGGTTCTTTTATGGCATTTATGGGTTCCAAAGGATCTCTTAAAACTTGTTATATTCTGTCTGGCTAGTGTGGCTCAGTTTGAATTAGGAGGTCACGGTTCTATTCCTGGTCAGAGGGTCAGGCAGGGCATGTGCCTGGGTTTCAGGCTTGACCCCCCCCCCCCAGTAGGGGGTGTGCAGGAGGCAAACGATTGATTGATTCATCATTAGTGTTTCTATCTCTCCCTCCCTCTCTGAAATCAATAAAAACACATTTTTAAAAACTTCCTTAAAAAAGAAACTTGTTATATTTTGATGTTCTGACTAATTTCTTCTTGTAGGACATCAGCAGCTCTATGACCAATAGCACAGCTGCCAGTAGACCCCCAGTCACCCTGCGGCTGGTGGTCCCTGCTAGTCAGTGTGGCTCTCTCATTGGGAAAGGTGGTTGCAAGATCAAGGAAATAAGAGAGGTTGGTAATTTCTGTGCTCCTTTTCGTTGTTGTGTGCTCCTTTTTTAATTGTTAAGTATTCTCAAGGCGGCTTTTCCTATTAGCTTTAAGTATGACTAGGAAAAGTTAGCATTTGTTGAGGTAAAGGTTATTATTAAAGAAATAGTCCTAGAAGATTATAACTTGACTATATTGGGATGAAAAGTATTGTACAATTGATCTTTTTATTAATTTGGCAACTTTTCCATGAATCTGCATAATTCTTTTTTTTATGTCTAAAGAGTTTACAATTTGATATATAATAGTAGCAAATATTTTCCTTGGCCAAATTCCTAAATAGCGAAGGGAAAACGGGAAAGTATATTGGAAGGTATATTGGGATGTAGTGGTAATCTTGTTCTCTTTAATTGTGGACGTTACATTGACTTATGGAAGCTTTTTTTTTTTTTTGGAAAAAGCATTTATTTTGTTTGTATTATGGAAGCTTTTAACTATATCTGGGAATTACCAAATCGTGTGTTGGAATGAAATTTGAAAGACTCTTAAAAGAGTTGGGAGTTTTGGGGAGCCTCTATTGTAAATACCAGGAGAAAGCTAGGATTTTGCTTTTGTTCATCGATGTATTCTTAGCACCTGGAATGGTGCGTGGCACATAAAATGCGTTTAATATAAATATTTGATTAATACGAATGAAAGGTGGGTGAGATTTGTAGGGATTTTGTTTGATGGCTCACAGTTAACATTAACTGAAAGAAAACTGTCTAGAAGGGCCTTTTTCTTGAGAGCAGGTTAAATTTAGACTGTTATTCAGGTTTATTCTTGGCTTTCAAAGGCTAATTTATTTATAACTGATTAAACAGCCCTAACTGGAATAAGGGAGGAGTGGGAAGTTAAAAAGGGTAAGGTAGGAGGTGGGGTGTCTATTGATCTTTAGATTCTAAAGTTGCTACTGGGAGGTATTGGAAGAGTAAGTATGAGCTGTTTTTCTCTGATTTTTAAATTTCTTTTTACCAGAGTACAGGGGCTCAAGTCCAGGTGGCAGGGGATATGCTCCCCAACTCAACTGAGCGGGCCATCACTATTGCTGGCATTCCGCAATCCATCATTGAGTGTGTGAAACAGATCTGCGTGGTCATGTTGGAGGTAAGCCCTCAGGCTCATGCTGAGAATGGGGGGAGGGTGATTCTAGGGGAGACAGCCTAATAATCTATATTTAGTAAGACTAGAATTAGGTGAGGCTATTAGAAGCCTCCAACAATATGATCCCTGAGTTCATATTTTCCTTTCCCCAGCTTTGGCTTTTCTTATAGTCTGAGCAAAAAATAGAAACTGCTAAGTAGCTGTGATCTTTTGGGTTATAGCAATTCAAGTGGGGTTGGTAGGGGAAGATTCACTACTTGGACTGAGAGGATAAAAGATATATCTGGGTTTCTGAGATTCTAAGTTAAGCTACCTCTTAGATTACAGAATTTTTGCTACATTTAACTTTAAAACATCTGTGTTTTGTGGCAGGATTATATTCAAAGTGTTAGTTGTATAGAAAAAATATATCCAAAATAGTGTTTATGAGTGACATAAGGTCCTGGTTTGTGTTATTTGATTAAAGCAAGAATAGCAACATTAAGAGAGAGTGAGCCTTTTTAGAATTGTTATATGGAGTTGGACCCATCTTGGCAACAAAGGAAAGTAGAATTTCCAAGTAGAAAAATATTGAGCCTTTGGACTATTTTATGGACAGTGTCTGTAGTATACTAAAAAATCTCCAACTAAAATGTACAGGCTTATTTGAAAACATGGAAATAATGCCTAAATTATTACAGGGGGATCTGCCTTGATGAGAATTAGTGTGAGCTGTGTAGTCCACGGACCATCTTACTACTTTAAAGGCAAATAACTGCAGATGATTTCAGATTAGATCTAGCCAAAGACAACGTTGGTAGGTGAGGGGATGGAAATACAGTTTTTTATTTAATTAACCTGTGTGAGCTTAAGCCACACAGCTGAAGCAGCTTTGAAACCTTATCTCTTTTTGTTTTTTTCCCCTCTGACTCTCTCCCAGTCCCCCCCGAAGGGCGTGACCATCCCGTACCGGCCCAAGCCATCCAGTTCACCAGTCATCTTTGCAGGTGGTCAGGTAAGAAAATTCTTATTGCTGGGCTAGATAAGAATGAGGTTTATATTTGAAATGTCAACTTTGCCAGCAGCACATCAGGCCACTCTGCATGCTTGCTGAAACCTGTACTCTGGCCATAGTGTGACTTGCTTTTAGTTTTATTTATTTATTTCTTTGTACTGGAGAAAGCTGTGAATGCCAAGCCCTATTTAATTTTTAGTAGCCAATGGGAGTTTTGTAGGCACTCGAAGAGGTCATTTACTTGGTGATTTAAGTGGGTTGGCTTAGAAGAAAGGGTTAAATTGCTTCAGTATCACTCCCCCCCATCCCCACCCCATTCATATTTATTTTACGGGGTATTGTTCAGAGAGGTCTGAATAAAGGTAGCAAAGAGTTGGACCTCTCAAGGAGATTCTGGATGGTGTTCTCAAAATTGGGGGTCCAGAACTTGAGTGTCCTACAAACTTCCCTTCCCCTCACCTCACCTCCCCTACTCCTACCCCTTCACTCCCAAACTCCAGTGTATTGTCCCCCAGGTTCTTAACCTCATAAACACTGGTTTGAACCCACATGGCATATGACAAATCAGCTGGGGTAATGATTCAGTGCGCAGGAATAGAAGGGGAGAGCACGTTGGGCAGTGGTGATGTTGACCTTTGAGTAAGAACACTAAAGCAGCCCCTTGGGCTTCTACTCCTTTACCCACCTAAACACTTAATCCTTGGCACATGGATGGTTTATTATGAAGTTAGATTTTTATGACCCAAGCACTGATCACCATGGTAGTTTTATGCTTTGTTGGTTAGTATTTGAGGAGTAGGTAGGTCAGTTTTTAAAATACTGGGATTCAAGTTGGAATAGTTATCTTCATTTTGGTACCTGCCTAAACAAGTGCTTTACTCAGAATACCTTCACCCACATGGGGCTGTCCTTTCGAAAACACAGTTTTTTAGTCCCATCTTGTATTTGAACTGGGGAAGCTAAACTTGAAATCTGTCTTGTTCATGTTCTGTTGAGTTGGCATAAAACTGAACAAGTTTTGGGGGACTTAGTTTGTCATGTAGTTCTGGGTTTGTTTGTCTGTTTTTCACAAGTTAATCATGTCACAGTGTTACCTTGAAACAATTCAGTACCTTGCTTTTAACACTAGCCTTGTACAAACTGGTTTGATCAAAGGGCTTTCAGTCAGTTTGGTTAGGGGCAGGATAAGCAAAGGCCCAGCCAGAGTCAGTGTAGCAAGTTTTAGCATTAGGCGTTTTCCCTTCTCCCCAGGAACTCCAGGTTCCTACTCTTCTGGATTCTACCATTCCCCTTTATAAAGAGTCCCATGCTGTGCCACAGCAATCCTTTCTGTTTACAATTCTTTCTTCATTTCCCTTTTCTTCCCTTCCTTACCCACTTTCCCTTTCTTACCTATTTGCTTCCTCCTCCCTCCCTCTCCTTTATTCAGTTGACCACCCTCTAAAAGCTTGCAGTTTCTCCCATGAGTGGCCCTGTCATGGATTATTCCCATGAGCTTTTTTAAATGGACCAGTTCATGCAATGTCTCACAGATGGACCTGTATCTTTTGTTCCTTTGTGATAAAGTGGGCTCTATAGGGGTTCAACTTAATCCCTCACTGACCAGGAGCTGGCATCAGCTCTGTTGCCTTACCCCTTTATTCTTACTGAAAATAGCCCAATTGTGCAGTGTGAAACCTGCCTCTAGGTAACTTTTTTTTTTAATCGACTGATTGCAGCTCGTTTCAAATTGTGTTGTGAGCTACTTTTTAAAGGAAAAGAAAAAAATTAAACAACTTTTTTCATGTGAATTTCATGCTGGTGACAAGGTGCCGGATTGACAGCCCTGGAGACTGAAATCCTCTATTTATCCACAGGACAGGTACAGCACAGGCAGCGACAGTGCGAGCTTTCCCCACACCACCCCGTCCATGTGCCTCAACCCTGACCTGGAGGGACCACCTCTAGAGGTGAGAGGGGATGTTCAGTCTCCAAGGCTCACTCAATCCTTCCGCCTCAGCCGAGACTGCCAACACGCGGGGGGCCAGTGACGCTGGTGATTTTTGTGCTGTGGACACCACCTGTCCACGGGGACCTGGACTGACCCCCCCCACACCTCATTTCACACAGGCCGCGTAGCCCACCAGATGGTAACACCAACTCTCTTTTTTTTTCTTTTTGTTCAACCCCTCTTCCCTATATCCCACTCCTCCCCCATTTTCACCTTCCCACCCCTACCTGGGTGTACTTTTGGGGGTACTGGCCACTGATGTGAGAAATCTCATATCCTTTTAGCCAGCCTCTCCTTCCTTCCCTGCCCTTCCTGTTCCTTGTTTCCAACCCCATTGCCCTGAAGTCCCAGCTCTTTTTTCTGAGGTTATGGTGTGGGGGGAGGAGGGCGTAGTGGGAGCTGCAAGTGCCTTTTATTGAGGGGAGGTGGGAGAAGACAGGACTTAGAACACAGTGATTTTTGTGTGTGTGTGTTTTGTGGTCAGCTCCCTAGTACTTAGGGACTAAGCTAGCATTTAAAGTTCTTTAGGCAGATGCAGAGAAAAATAAAATAGGGAAATGGAAGTGTTTTAAAACATGCCATGTAGGTTTGTGCAAGCAAATCATTCACAACACCATGATTGGTAGAGGGGTTGGGTGGTTTGAGGGAAGAGATCATTTTCCTCCCAGGCTGTCTTGTACAAAGGGAAAAAGAAGGGGGCTTGTCAATCTAGGCATTGTTTAATCCCACTCCTCATATTTTCATTTAGGAACTGATGTATATTTTGCCTTTGATTGCAGGGAACATGGCTATGGCTCCCTTTAAAGGCTTCCCAGAACTAAGTCATATCTAGGGTTCAAAGAAGGCCAACTTGGGTCTGATTGTATTTGTGAGATATCATTTGCTGCCTCAGTCTTGGCCTCCCTATTCTCTAGTTCAACTCTGGCTTCCTGGCTAGTTGAAATGTCTTTTTCTCTCAACTGGGTGGCTGTCCGTGATTGGTTTTTTAATAGGAACTGTTTTCCTCCTTTTGTAGGCCTATACCATTCAAGGACAGTATGCCATTCCACAGCCAGATGTAAGTTTTCTTTTCACTTCTTCTTTTGAAAAGTTCCCTCTCCCATCCAAAATTGTTTCATTCCTTTCTTCTCCATGTAGGCAGAAGTGAGTTGGGTCTTAAACAATTGCAATATTAAGTTGTTTTCCTCATAAGATGAATCCCATATTTCAACGCTTAAAATAATCCTTAATCAGGGCATAATGGCACCCTGTTTGCTTTTTGACATTTAATCCCTAGAAATTATGATTGGCAGAATATTATTTCTACTTTCCTGCCCGTTCCAGATTCTCTGTCTAAAAGGGAAATGTTCCATGGTATTCTGTCTATTTCTGGGCATAATTTAAATTAATAGTGGAATGTGCATCTCTGTATGAAGTCTTCAATTGGGGTTAGGGTGGGAGGTGGTTTTGTCTTTGGGTATTCCTCAACTTGAGATAGTAATTTTAAAAGCATCCGGAAGGGTGGGAAAGGGGCTTATTTATACAGGAAGGAATAGGAAGCTGAATATTTGGGTATTCAACTCCATGGAACCTTCCTTGCCACTAAAAATTCCTGTTTAAAAAATGTTGATAATCAGACTTTTGTTTAAAGTTATTTCTTTCTGCACTTTTCCTTTATCTTTACTAACCATTTTAGGTGCTGAGCATTAGACTAGGAAAGTTGAGTTTGGTTCTTGGTTAGTGTTAGGGCCCAGAAGGGGAAGTATACTTGAAGAGGGATTATTTTACAACGGCCAAGACAGTTTATATACATGAAGAAAAATAGCTGTAAAAACTAGTAGTGAAGGAGGGACTAAAACCCATTTGATATCATCTTTAATCTCTCTCCTCCTTACAGTCTCCTCCCCCCCCCCCCCACTCCTTCCCTTTACCCAATACTGACAGAACCCTGCATGGTGTGTTTTCCCTAGCACCACTGCACAGTTTATTTACCCAGCCTGTCTGTGCTTGTCCCTGAGGCAACTTTGGCAATGGCTGCAAACACCTTCATTAAATAGCCTACAAGGGGATGGTTGTTGGGTGGATGCTGCTGCTTTTCTTTTCACACACCCAAAATGGCATTCATTTTCTTGTAGTGATTCCTGTTCTAACCCTTCATACTCTGTCTTTCCCTAGAGGGTAAGCCCCATCCTTACCCTCTGTTGTAATTTGAGTAGTAGAGACAACTTTGGGGGATCATCAGGAGCTCTGCTTTTTCAAATTTGAATGCTCTTGAACCCTGGCTCTTTTACTCTTCTAATGCCAACCTCTCCTGTTTCCTCCCTGCAGTTGACCAAGCTGCACCAGTTGGCAATGCAACAGTCTCATTTTCCTATGACGCATGGCAACACCGGATTCAGTGGTATGGATACCTCAGTGTTTATTTTTGTAAGGTGTAGTGCAAGACAGAGGCCAGCCCCAAGGTCTCAGTTTGACATCTGTTTAAGACAAACTTCGTTACCCAGCATCCTGCTGGTTTAAACTTGCCTATCTTCTGTGGCTAAACCAAAGGAGGTAATGTGTTTAACTTGGTTTTCATTTGGGATGAGTTATTCTAAACGAAAAAAAAAAAAAAGGCCCTGGAAGGTTTGGGGTGAAGTCAGGGGATGCTTGTCAGGCAAAGGGTAGGCTGACATTTCCTCTAACCCATTCTCATTGCTGCCCCTTTGATCTGATTGGCACCCCCTTTCTTTCCACCAGCTTTCACAGACCTGGGTAGAGACAACAAACCATTTGTGCCAAATTGTGTAGTGTTTTTTTGCTTTTGTTTTGTTTTGTTTTGGGCTTTTTTTTTCTGTATAAGGAATAACTTGTCCGATAGGGTTAGGATGAGACCACCAAACTCATTTTCACTTGTATCTTAACAGGCATTGAATCCAGCTCTCCAGAGGTGAAAGGCTATTGGGGTAATGATTAAAAAAAAAATCTGTAGTATTCTACTGTTATATTAATAAACTGGTGGGAGTCTTGTTTCACTGCCCATGACATACCAGCAACATACACATGGCAGAAAGAAGCTGAGAGAGCAAAAGGGTGGGCCTGGTGCCCCTGAGGGTCCCTTGATGGATCTGGCCAACCCCCTTCTAAAAGTATTGAATTTAGCAACCACAGTTGAGAGCAGGGCTAGCCTTAGGACTTAGCTAGCTGCCCTGGTCCAGTCCAGGTGCCATTATAGATAGATGGTTATGGGTGTTTGCTGATTAGATTTTTTTTCTTTTTCTTTGGAAAACAATAAAAACCAGAACAAATTAATAAGCAATTGAGCAAAAGACAGGGAATAAATCTGGAGAAATGAACTTCCCTTACGTGACTGCCATTCTCTCTGACCTTCAAATGTAGGTTAAGAATAGCGTGTGTGTGGTTGGTGGGGGGAGGCACTGTTAATCTGATACAGGTATATTTAAAGCAACTCTGCATATGTGCCAAGAGTCCATGGTACCCAATAACAGGCATGATATTGGCACTGGTGCTAGTGAGCATCAGGTGAGATAAAATTGGAACACAACAGCAGGAAGTTCTAAGAAAAAGGGAGCAGTGCAGAAGGACTGACTTGGTTAGATTTTGGTCCTGTTTAAGGATACCACGCTCACTTTCCCCTTGCTTCCATCCCCTTATACCCTAATAGGCTGGGCTTTGCAGGAAATGGTATGAAATCAGCTCTCCTGAGTGTACAGAGGAATCTTTCCAGAATTATTTCTGTACCCCTCTACCCCTCTTTACTCTTTGAGGTTTCTAAGTTAGTGATGAATCCCAACAGCCAATGCTGGGTTTCCAGTTTGTTTCCTTCTGTTAGGTTAATGTGCAAATCAGTTGGGGTTTGTTTGCTGCACATTGAATTTTCTTGCTCTCTTCTGTCTTTTAGCAGGTTTGGATGCATCTGCTCAGACTACTTCTCATGAACTCACCATTCCAAATGATGTGAGTATAGTTACTTGGGTTGCATGGGATGAAAATAAGAGAATTGGCTTTAAAGAATAGAAGTCTTAGCCACTTTTAAGGCCTAGGGAAGAAAATTTGTTTAGATAACAAATTAAAAACTTTATAGTGTCTAGAATTCTGAATAAAAATAGATGGAGAAAATTGGTAACGCTTGTTGGGTATTCATGAGGCAGAGAAAACCTTACCTCAAGTAGAAATTCTTGTTTGCCTTTGTTTCTTGTAGAATCTGAAGCCTTATTCTTAAAGCAGTGGTCTTTGGATGTTTTATTTGTGCTATTTAATATAGTACTCACTAACCACATGTGGCTATTTAAATTAAGAATAATGAAACAAATTCAATTTCTTAATCTCGCTAGCCACACCACACTTGATGTGTTCAATAATTACATTTTATTGGTACCTACAGTACTGGAAAAAGCAGATATAGACCAATTTTTTACTTTTTCTCAAAGTAAAAATTTTGGAAATTAGCCAAAATCCATAGTAAGGTGGTAATCCTGGCAGGATGGCTTTTAGATCTTTATGTTGCCCCCCCCAAAAAAGCAAAAACAAACAAAAATCACAAAGATACCTTTACCTTTATTTCCAGGTTTATTATGATAAATTAGGTTTGTTAACTTGGCTCTGTTTTCTTTTGTCTTTGGATTTACTCTAAGAAAATGAGCTATGCTCAGTTGGCTATGTTGGAGTCAGGAGGCTCAGTTGGCTCTGAAAAGAATAGGCAAGAGTTGAGCACAATCTGTAACTCAGTCTGGAGTATATGAGTGGAGTGTGTAGGATGCAGATAGTTTCCATTGCCTTGTTCATGGACCCAAGTTGTAGAAGGCTTGGAGGAGTGGGATGAAATTCTTGGACCTAGCCATGCTATTCCTAATTTGGTTTGCATTCTTGTTTTTCTCCCTAAAGTTGATTGGCTGCATAATCGGGCGTCAAGGCGCCAAAATCAATGAGATCCGTCAGATGTCTGGGGCGCAGATCAAAATTGCGAACCCAGTGGAAGGATCTACTGATAGGCAGGTTACCATCACTGGATCTGCTGCCAGCATTAGCCTGGCTCAATATCTAATCAATGTCAGGTAAGAGCTCCCTGCCTTTTTTGTCTTAGTGATGTCAACACACAAGTAATGTGTGTGTCGGGGAAAGCTAAAATGTATTATTAAATGAGGGATTATTTGGGGGATGGGAATGGGGATAGATGGAGATGGGGGAGAAGTTTAAGTCTAGCCCTGTTTTCATCCATTTTTAGTGTAGCAGAAAAAGTAATCAGATTGTAGTAAGTTTGCATGGGGTTGAAGGGGGGAGGATAGAATTCTCGCATTTGACTTGATGGTGTGGGACTTTGTTGTACATGTCATATAGCCCAATGTTTCTTTCACTGATTGGGTTTAGGCTCCAAAGTACCCTTAATTGGAATAAGGATAATGAGTTAATGTGACAGCAAGGCAGTTTCTTGGGGGGGGGGGGGGTAGCTATTACCTTTTATTCTGAAACCATGAATTTTTCTCAAATCACAAATGAGTTTCATTGTTCAGAGCTTGTGGGAAAGCAGAGGCACAGATTTTGGAATATTTCAGAAATAATTTCCTTTACCATCTTATTAAATGACTTCCTGAGATTGTAGTTTCCTTATCCAAAGCTAGCTAATGTTATTAAATACACGATTATACAGGACTGATTATAGTCCAATGGGCATCCTACAAGGCATTAAAAAATATTTCTTGCTTTTTCAGCATTAGTGCTTATGTATTCATTGCTTACTAACATTTTCAAACCAGTGTTAGCCCGTTTCCCAAGGAGCTTAGCCATCCATTTTATGTAGCCTTTGTCTAGTTGCTTTTACCTCTATAACTATTTGATCTCTTGTGCATTCTAGTTTTGAATCTTAGTGCAAGACGAATTCATAAGTATGAATTTTATATTGTTGTCATGCTTACACTAACCATGTATTATTTCATGGTCTTTATTCCCTGGTTAAGAATTACCAGTTCCTCAATAGTAGTTCTGGTCCTCCCTCCTCCACCCCTTTAGTCTTTTTATGTCGTGAGGTATTTACTAATCTTTATGTGGAAAAGACTTTTCTATATTTGGGTCTGCTTTTTTCTTCAGCTACCAAGCACTTCCAATTCTTAATGTTCAGAGTCAAATGGTAGTAAGCTTTTCACAGAAGCTGTTTACAAAGTTGTTTTCTAGTTGGGGATGGTTAAGTGGAAGCTGTTTTTGGAAGCTGGAAGTTATTTCCTTTGGTAGGCTTGCCATGAATATTGTCAGATAGTGTTGAAATGCAACTTTCTTGCCTGACCCCCTATATTAGGTCAGTGACTACATTGTAAGGAAGCAGAACTTAGTTTCCTGGTTTAGTTCTTCTTCATGATCATCCTATTTAATAAAACCGTTTAGGCTATGGATTTGGGTCAAAACCTCTTGAAGCTTGAGTTAACATCAAGGCAAGGACTCTGCGTGCTTAGCCTTCATTTTCTCATCTTAGCCAAATTGAATGCAAAAAACAAACTGGTTTGTTGTTAATACTAGGCAAGAAATACTTCTATGCTTTCAGTAATGGATTGTGAGCATTTCTGGCCTGATTCTGGCTATCTGGGTTCCTTTATCCCCTCCTTTATGGATTGCAGCTGTCCTGGACTTACATAGACAAAATGGAGTCTTAAGAGGAGCCTTCTTGCCCTTGAAGAGTTCATCTTTTGGGATGGGTTGTCCAGACAGACTAAAGAAGTTCTGACTTAGACATATGTAGGCATTTGGGAACTGCAGGTCATTGGAGTTATTTTAGGAATAGAAACAGTATTTTTACTTTTTGAACATGAATTTTTTGGCAGTGCTTGAGTTTCTTCCAGTTCTGTAAGGTCTGTATTACAAATATGGTCGATCACAAAACAAATATCTCCCCTAACCACCATCATAACCCCTCACCAGAAATGAAGCTTCCCTAGTTCTTATCCATGCTTCTGTTCTCAGCATTTTTCTTTGAAAATGCTACATTCTTTCAAGTAGCATTGAAATTACTCATTAACCTACTTTGGTCTCTTTCCCCTGTCCATTCTAATATATTCGTTAGTTTGCAATGGAGATGGAAGCAAAATTTCATATTAAATATGGGGAAATGTTTTATTTTTTAAATTCTGTGGGTTAATATTCCAAGGCTTCACAAGTGATTGGTGGCTGAAACATTTGTTTCTTGTTTGGAGATAGAGTGCTTTCATTTTCTACTTAAAATGATTCCTTTCTGACCTCTGGGTTGGATCACTATGTCATACATGGAAATGTATTTCTTTTTTCAGTCTACAAGTGTTTTCTGCACCATAGCAATTTTAAATAGCACTGTGGAATGAAATTTGGCAGGTATGCATTTTTAGAGGGTGGGATACAAGGTAAAAGGGAGACAGCTTGTCACAAATTGGTATTAGGTCTTCCTAATTTGCAACCAGAAACACTGATAACTGAAGCGGTTTTTGTCCTGTACTTTTTCCCTTTTGTGGTCTTCCCTTCCACCCACCCGGTTTTTTTTGTTCCTTTTTTCCTCTGTTACAGTTTAGAAAACGCTAAACCCTCCTCCCAGGCAGCCTCCGTCACGATCCCTGATCACCTCAGCATCAACCTCTCTCAACCCTCCACCCCTTCTTCTTCTTCCTCCTCCACCACCACCCCCTCGCTCGCCACAGCGGGGACCTCCGACGCACCCTCCAGCCTCCCCAACCCTCTTCCGACCGCCCCTTGTGTCTCCAGTCTGCTTGGCATGAAACCCATCCCTCTCCTGGCTCTAAATGTTGTGTCTGCTGCTAAGGGTACCGGGGCTTCAGCTACCACCACCACCACCTCTGCGGTGCCATGTGTGACTAACAAACTGAAAGGCGAGAAACAGAGATTCTCCCCCTACTGATTGCAGATCTTGAGGCACCCCCTCAAGCAATTCTTGGTTCATTTTGTTTTCCTTTGTTAACATTGGTGAGAATCAAACAATTGTGAGCTTGTGACATTTCCTTTTTACTATTTGGGGGATAACTGGGTGGGGGTGGGGGCAATGATAACGGTGTTTAGGTTTAGGCCATTTCAGCTGAGTGCCTGTTTCTGAGTCTGATTTGTTGAATATTTTATCTAGAGCCACAGTTTTTGCTTTCTCATTCTGTTACTTTTTGTAGCTTTATTCTGCCTTGCAATATAACAATGTGTTAGGCTCTGTGTTAATGAATAAAAGCTTCTCCGTTAATCTTTTTATTATTATTATTTAATGGTTAAGTTATCAGCTGGCCTTCTTGGCCAGATTTGTGTTTCTAGCTATAATAAAGTTGCCACAGTAAGAACCTTAGTTGACCGTGTGCTGTGAAGTGTAAAGGGGTGGGAACTTGTGACCTGTGGCTTGACTAGGGAGTCTATAAAACTGACCGGACCTCTTTGTATCCCTGGTTAATTTTGTAATCCTTTGTCATTCCTCACAAAGGGAGATGGGCCTACAGCAGATTAAATCCAGAGGGTGTTCCATAATTGGCAAGAAGTTTACTTAGTGAAGATTACTTTCTCGTATTTCTCAGATCCCTTACTTTGCCAAAAGCAGCAAGTAACAGGGGTGTCCAATCCCAGGCTTGTTTCTGCTGAGTGGTTACTCAAAGAAGTTATTTCCAGAATGGGGAGGCAAGTTTAAGTCTCAAAAATTTGCCAGCATGTCTGCATTCCTCTGAATTAGCATTAGTCCTCTTCCTATGATATTGGGTACAACCAACCTGTGACATCTCTTCAAATTTGATAGGATTTTGTCCAGTCATCCTAAATCATCCCTAATTTACTAGACTTTATCTTTTTTTCTATTCCTTGTTTATACCCTTCCGTCTCCCCACCAACCCCCTTAATTTATCATGTGTAGAGAATTATAGACTTAAATTTGGAGGAACCATTAATATCAGCTGTAATTCATCAATCTACTCATTTATCAGGTTAAAAAAAATAGAGGCCCTAAGAAAACTTAAATCTGCAAATCACAGGGATGACAAGGACTAACAATTCAAATGCACTTAATCTCCCTGAAGCCTTATTTTTCTTATCCAATACCATAGTTCTCCATAAAAGGGTAGAAATAATGTAGGTATAGTGGCAAAAGCCATCTAGTAGGATTACATTTTACCTGAATACATACTGCAGGGCTAATGAAAGTATAATGCTCTTCTCAAAGCACCAGTGTAGAGGTTTTTATCCCTGATGACCTTTTCGCACATTCCCTTTGTTTTTGCTTTAATCCTTACTCCTCAGGGATTAGATTTTTCCCATTGATTCTAGAGAATGGAAGGGAGAGGGGTAGAGAGAAACATCAATGTGACATTGATTGGTTGCCTCCCGCAAGTGCCCAACTGGGGGCAGGAATTGGACCTGCAACCCAGGTATATGCTTTTGACCGGGAATTGAACCCGAGACCCTTTGATGTGTAGGCTGATGCTCTTAACCATTCAGCCATGCCGGGCAGGGTCCCTTTGGTTTATGTTACAGTGTTAAAACGAATTGCTCCTGAGTATTGCAATATATTACATTGGTGATGTAGCCCTCAATCCCAGATTGGGCCTATGAATTCGTTTTACATGTCCCCCAAATCTGCATGGGATGGGAGGGGCAAACATTAGTTAATTGTCCGTATAGACTTTTTCTTGTTAGTTGCTATAGCTGCACCTTTATCATGTAGTCCAGTTCTCCCTTGGGTAAGCTCTTTTTGTAGTTTGGACTTAATCTCGCTGATAATCATCTTTCCCCAGGTACCTAGTTTTATTTTATCTAGTTCTGGATTAGAAGGCCTCTGAACCTAATGAGTTCTTCCTAAAGAAAGATTGCTAGGAAGGAATCCAGATGTTTTAAGGGGCTGACTACCTTCCCATAGAGTCCTTGCAATATTTTTGTTGGGTTTTCCTATTCCTTGTTCCCCTTATACATGCTTCCTTTTCCAATCCTGCTCAGGCTGTGTGCATGAACAGTTTTTTAGAACTCTGGTGACAAAGTGCCACCACACCTTCTTGCATCAATTTAATTTTTTTTTAAGTCCTAGATCTGAACTGTTTCCAGAAATTCCCCCCTAACTTTTCATTTAGGGCCTGTTGTTTACATTATTTTAGTTTATATTTTAAAATATATTTTTATTGATTTTTTTACAAAGAGGAAAGGAGAGGTATGGAGAGTTAGAAACATCAAATGAGAGAGAAACATCGGTCAGTTGCCTCCCGCACACCTCCTACTGGGGATGTGCCCGCAACCAAGGTACATGCCCTTGACCGGAATTGAACCTGGGACCCTTCAATCTACAGGCTGATGGCTCTATCCACTGAGCCAAACCAGTAAGGGCTGTTTACATTATTTTAGATAACCCATTTTGGCATTGTCAAGGATCTGCCTTCTTAAGAACACAATATTCTCCTTTATACCCAGGTAGAAATAACAATTTCTGACTAAAATACTAATTTGTAGTTGAAAGACCCATCTTATCTTGGCCTTTGGGTTTTTCTTGCCCCTCTAGCCAGCTGGCTAGCTTGTTGGGCTTTCATTGTGGTAGAATGGATACAGATGGGAAAATATTCATGCTCTCTTAACTTAGGCAAGCATTTTAAAGTCTATGAAGTAAATTTATGAACTGAAATTTCAGATGTAACATTTAGTTCTCTTTAAAGTGAAAACTAAGTCTTGCTGGCTATCTAATATCAGTGAGCAGGCCAAATGCCTACATACCTTTTCTTCAAAGCCCAAAATTGGACTCTAGGGCTTCAAATGATGTTTACAAACAAAGGCATTGTAGTTCGATATGTTTGTCTTAAGACTACAGATTTGGGAGCTTCTAGAGAGTTGTTGAAACAAATTATTTTGGCTTCCACCTTTAAGTTATGAAAACTATAGCTTGAGTATAATTCTTGGCCCTTACTATACTTGTTACCTGTTTGACATCTCTTAGCATTTGAAACTTTATTATCTCTTAATAGTTAATAATGGCCTTTATTGATAGAGAAACCCAGGACTGTTCTAGAATTAAAAGCTGTTTCAGCACTAGCTTTGTGAGGCTGCTTTTAGATAAATGTTTCCTAAATTCTGTCAGTATTTTAGGAGGATTGGAAATAAGTTCGGCAGTAAAGAAACATTGCTTCCGTGATTTGTGAAGATGCACCTACTGTCACAGTGTACTTCTATAAAGTATTTAACATCTCCCACAAAGGTTCCGGAGGAACATAGTTTGAGGGACGCCCACACTTGGTAACCAAGCCTTCTCAGTTTCCTTTGATTCTGAGGTAATTTTCCCTCATGAAGTTTCTTCGATTGTAGGGGTTACAGGCACATGGTACTTGTTGATTCAAAAAGCCTTGCTACTGAACCACTGATTGTTTCACATAAACTTTACTTCACAGTTCACCAACCAATCAGGTTGAAACATTTGGAGTTGAGGTGCAGCTTGGGCATTAAAAAAACACACTAACTTTGAGTTCTTGTTTTGTGTTACAGGCTTTCTTCGGAGACGGGTGGCATGGGGAGCAGCTAGAACAATGCAGATTCATCCATAATCCCTTTCTGCTGTTCACCACCACCCATGATCCATCTGTGTAGTTTCTGAACAGTCAGCGATTCCAGGTTTTAAATAGTTTGTAAATTTTCAGTTTCTACACACTTTATCATCCACTCGTGATTTTTTAATTAAAGCGTTTTAATTCCTTTATCTGTTCAGCTGTTAATGCTGAGATCCATATTTAGTTTTATAAGCTTCTCCCTGTTGTTTTTTTTGTGTTCTTTTTTTTTTTTTGGCTCATGAATTTTTTTTTTTGTCATGGAAATGTAAGAGTGGAATATTAATACATTTCAGTTTAGTTCTGTAATGTCAGGAATTTTTCAAAAAAATTAAAAGATGGACTGGAGCTTTTTCTTTGTGAATAGAAACTGGATGCCACAGCGATTCATGTGGGTTTTATTCCTGTTGTCTTGCTGTTATTTTTGCACCTTTTATCCCTCAAAGGACAAGGACCCTGCTTGGGTTTTGAATATAAGCCTTTATTCCAGTTAAGATGTTTTCTTCTGTTTTACCACTCCATTCTTACTTATTTCAGTAGCCCTTCATTGGATTTTCTCTTGAGCCTGCACTGAAAGGTGACCTAGTAGCTATAGCAAGCTGGCTATGCCCTTGATTTCAAAGGTTGGGGGTTACATTTTCCTAGGATTTATCTGTAAAGAATAGGCAGTCAGCTGGGGGTTGGGGTGTGGGACAGGATGCACATGCATACACCTGGAAGCTATTGGAAGTGTGTCTGACTGGGATTCAAGTTGCTGGGAATGTATTCCCTTGTCCGAGCTAGAAAACTTAATAACTGTTCATTTACAGTCCTCTTCTCCATATTAAGATGGAGTATTTTAAGATCTGCCTTCTAACATCCTTTAGAGTTATTACCTGCTCACATTTATGCAGATAAGTTTAAAAGGTTGGAGCTTTAAGTGATGTTCATTTAGAGAGAAGGTATAAAGGAGGAAGTAATTTATCCACAGTCCTCAGATAATGTCTGGAGCCCAAGGCTCCTACTTGGTCATAAATGCTACCTCATTCATTCACCAAGAAAACCCTCGACAGCTGGGCCTGCACGGAGTGGTTATATTTCAAGGTTTTTCACAGGGGTTACAATAGGACAGTTTCCACCCCAATCAGGCACCAAAATAAAAGCAGGTACTTAAGACCCCAGTTCTTCAGCCTGAGCCATCACATGCGTGTACAATCTTCTAACCTCCCCCCTAGGCCCTAAGCCAGGGCTTGGGCAGAGAAATGAAGAAACAAATAAATTAGTTACATTGCACCTGAGAAACCTTAGGAGGGAGGACCCAGCCTTAGCCTCCCTCCTCCCAGGTGCAAAATGTGTAAACAGTAAATGGAAAACAAAAAAGTGCAGTTAAGTGGCTCCCTTTCCTTCTCCCTGGTATTGGGGGAGAAAGGGTATAGAGGATCATAGGAGGCAAGTTGGGCTTTTCTACTGCCTGCCTGCTTGTTGAACATAACCGGGTGCAGCAGGGAGGGGCCAGTTTGCCCTGAGCCACAGTCTAGGGCAGTCCTTGTCTTCATTTCCACAGCTGCCAGGTAGGTGAATTGGTCAGGGGGTCAGTCTCTTGAGTCTGACTTAAGGCTGGGATAGCCCTGTCTTTCTCTGTTGATTATGTGGCGCATATATATATATATATTATATATATATATATTATATATATATATTATTTATATAAATATTCCTGTGTACAAGAGTGGCTTTCATGGAGGGAGGGAGGCTGGGGGCTGCAAGGCTTCGCCACTGTTGGGGTTGTCCAGTTCAGTGCTGTCACAGTCTGAGTCCTCGGAATTGGGAGGGCCCTGTGAAAAGTAGACATGCAAGGAGGTGTGAGGCTCAGAATCCCTTGTATTGTAGATTCCTTTAGGATCTCTCACTGAAGTCTTTGTTATAATAGCCAGCAACTTACTGCCCCCAGATTTTGTTGCTCAGGCCATTCTCCAAGGCATGAGACTCCTAATTTCAGGATTCCTCCCTGAATGCAATTTCTAGCTACTGTGTAAGCAAGCCTACTAAATTAAAGTGCCACACTATTAGGCTTCATTCCACCATGTGAGTACTGCTCTTTAGTGGTGAAAACAGGTTTAGGTAGAGTGACTTAGATGCAGAGGCCAGTTTTTTGCATCTATTTCCCCAATAGCTCTCAAATGACCAGGTATCTCTTCCCTGCCCAGTACTGGCTGTTTCTGTTACTCACCTGCTCCCCCCTGAGTAGGTCCTGGTGCTGGATGGGCAAGGAGGGTTCAGGGTCTGTAACCATCTCTGAAGCAGGTTGGTCTAGTGGGATTTCTGATCCCTGTGAGCACATGTCATCAGACCGTTCATCTGGCCGCTCATCAGTGTTGGTACTGCCAACATCAGGTGTGCCACTGGGGGATGGCTCACTAGCTGTGCCTTCCTCCCCATCTGATGGATTCTCTGAGCTGAAGGTAGATAGTGACTGGCGCATGTTCAGGCCCTGAGGCCACCTATAGGTCAGCGAGATACCTATAGCTTGACTGCACTTCTTGCAGCCCAGGAAGCAAAAGAATGTCATTACTTCTTGTGCTTCATCACTCACCTCTGGCTTGATGCCAGCTCTACTTCACTGTCTACTTCCCCTTCCTCTTCCTCTGATGATATGCCACGTTTCTATAGGAGAGATGAATAGACTGGTCAAAAGTGGGAAGTGGTAATGGGCCCAGGGACAGGGATCATCATTATAAAGCATTAAGTAAGGAATGGCTTAAGATAAATAGTTAATGGATTTGGACCCCAGGGAGAAAAAGAACTTAAAAACCCTCATACTTTACCTGACTTCTGGTGACAGCAGCCCTGTACAGTAGTGCAGCTGGGGTCAAGTGCTGGGACCCAGCCCGGCTTCCTCCCCGTCCCGCTGTCCCTTCCCTTCCAGTTCCCAGCAGCCCCACACCATCACCAGGCCCTACTGGTGGAGGTGGCTCCCCTTTAGCTCCCCCAGGTGAATCCGGGCTGGTGGAGCCAGGTGCTGAGCCCTCACTTGGGGGGGTGTCACCCCTGGCTGGAGGTGGTGAGCCAGGATCCCCAGTTCCCCCTGTGGCCCCCCGGCCCCGGGCTCCCAATGCTGCTGACAGCAGATCTGGGGATGAAGAGGACATCTTTCGTAGCAGGAGGTCATGATGGAGCCCACGGAGGGCTGGAGGACAGGCTTCCCAAGCTGAGGGTCCCCCTCCTAGCACCCCTGGGCTTCTTGGTCCCCCAGGTTCATGGGGTGGCACAGCTGCACGAAGCCCAGGCAGGTCCCCACAGCTGCCCTTAGCGCTGGCTTTGCGATGACGGGTCTTGCCACGGCGATTCCGTCCTGGTGAGGGGGGACCCTTAGGACACCCAGGAAGACCCACCCCACTCAGGGCTGCATCTAGTTTTGGTAGCAAAGACTCAGTCTTGAGGATATCTGGCCTGGTGGGAGAGGGGAAGGACAAGTTTGAGATTAACAAATTTATCAACTGAAAGCATTCCCTAACCTTGGGCAGTACAAAAAGCACTTCTCTCCCCTTTCTAAATACAGTACCAATCTTCCTGGCATCCTTGACTCCTACTCTCTGCATCCCTCTTGCCAGTTTTGAACCTCAGCACTTAACTCTGGTCTTACCTTTTGCTGTGGGGTGACAGCTTCTGTGGAACATTCCTCTTTTTGATGAGCTTCTCCATTGTGTTCCCATGCAGGAGGCCCCGAGAAGGGTGTGACTTCAGCAGACCTGGGCACCTCCGCTCTAAAGCTTGTTCCCTCCTAAAGACACCACTTCAATTGGGCATGTGACCAGGAAGGCAGGACTTGGGCTTAATAGTATCTGAGTTAGGCACAGCTTCACGAAAGTGGGATTAAGGTTGCATAAGGGCCGTATGGTTACCTGAGAAGCTCCCGCTCCTTAAGCTCCAGTTGCAACATAAGGGCATTAAGTTCCATGTACAGGTTGTTGGCTCTCTCCAGCTTCCGTTCATAGTGTTCCCTGATGTCCAGGGCATGTCTGAAATGAGCAGAAGGGTCCCTGTGGTTAGCCTTCACCGGGTGCCATAATTGATCCCAGTCCCTAGGAACTGGTCCACGGTCCCTGCTGCTGCTGCAATCCCCTTTCCAAAACACAGGCACACACCTGAGCTCCTCCCTCCTCCGCATCACGAGCTCCTCTTCTAGGCGATGCAGACATGTCCCTTCTGACTTAATTTTTTCAAAATGCAGCTTTACCTCTTCACGCCACTCTGCCTGGAGGGTGGAGAAATAATGAGGGGTGAGGAACAATGGGAGTGAAGTACATGATTTACCAACACCAGGTCTCAGCCCCCCAAAGCACATTTATTCCATCCCAATCAACCCTTTCCAGCCTCCCCTCAAAGAGAGGGAGCTGAGGTGTTCATTTTCCTACCCACAGCACACCTGGGACTTAAAATAAGTCTCCTGGGGTGTGGAAAGGACGTCTGCTGAGGCAATGTCTAGATGGAGCAGGATCTGCCGGAACGAGGGACGATTTCGTGGTTTGCTGTTCCTGGAGGGAATGGAGTTGCGTTAGAGAAAGGAATTTGAGGGAGGACCAGAAAGGAATTTGGGCATCCTTTCTCAGTGTCCTAATGAATCCAATCCTAGAATGTACTCTGATAAAAGAATTCCCTAGTCAAGTATGTCTAAGAAATGTTATGTGTTTGCATAGCAAGATCCTGCAGTAAGCAAACCTATTCATTTTCAACTTGCTTGTCAAAACAGAACCTTTTCCCTAATGACTACATGAAAAGAAATACACTTTGGGAAATGTTTAACCTAAGACTAGAAATGTCAACCTTCCTTTGGGGTCTAGGTTCCAAATAAGGGACATGGGCTCTTCCCTCCTGTGCTCTAAGAATTGTGCTTGCCCACGGTCACAGAAAGCCTGCAGGTTACTGATCAATCCACCCCTCATTTCTACATTGTAGTCCCCTGGGTTCACAGTCTGAATCCTGGGGTCTTCAAGAGTCATCTATGGCAATGCTGTCCCCTTTTCCCTGTTGAGGATTCTAGGCCTGAATGCCTGCATTCCACATACTGGCTAACCATCAATACCCCTTAGCTTCCCATCTTTGCCAGGCCACTCTTACCAGCACTGGCGAAGCAGGATTTTGAAGCCATCTGGGCAGCTGGAGGGCACAGGCAGATGGAGACTGTTGCTTCCCACACCCCAGATGATGGCTGAGGAATCTACGTCTTTGTAGGGAATCTCACCAGTCAGCAGTTCCCATAGCACCACACCAAAGGACCTGGGGATAAGAAGGGGGACATCACTTGGGAGGTGATCCCTCCAAAAGACCTGCTTGCTACCAACAAATCTCACTTGCCCTTAGGTCCGGGAAACCCTCCTCCCTCACACTCCCTATGCTGGCCACCTGCCATTCTCAGGCCTCAGCCGGGCCCTCACCAGATGTCGACCTTCTCAGACACGGGCTCGTTACGAATTACTTCAGGGGCCATCCAGGCTACTGTTCCTGCAAAGGACATCTTGGTGCTCTTGTCACTCAACTCCTTGGAAGTGCCAAAATCGGAGATCTTCACCACATCGTCATATGTGATTAGCATGCTGGTAAAGAGTGTAGTCAGCTGGGGTCTAGGCCCCTCCACATCTCACCCAGTGCAGCAACTCTACTTTTCTGTTAAATCATTTGACACACCCAGAGGCAGGGGGCTCACCACAACCCTCCCAAGATAGGACTGTCACTGGGAGGGGTTTCTGAGGTGGCCACAGACATAGGACAGGGTCTGGAAGCAGGGAGATGGCTACACTGACGTAGGTGGGGTTATCAGCAGGAGACCATGTACATCAATGTCTCCCTGCTTGCTTGCTTACTCACTTGGGGGACTTGAGGTCTCTATGGATAATCTTGTGCAGGTGTAGGTAGTTCATGCCACCAGCGATGCCCATGGACCAGTCAACCAGCAAGGAAGGGGTGACAGGGCGGCCAGCCCGCAGTACCTCATACAGCTGGCCCTGGGCGCAGAACTCCATGAGGATACAGTAGCAGGGAGCCTGGGTGCACACACCCCTGGGGGCCAAACAGTAGTGTGAACCAGCCCAGTATACCTGGAACCCCATTCCCACCCATGCCATTTGGGTGTCTCCTTTAAAAAGGATAGGGTAGCCCTAGCTGGTTTGGCTCAGTGGATAGAGTAGCCTGTGGGCTGAAGGGTCCCAGGTTTGATTCCAATCAAGGGCCCATGCCTGGGTTGTGGGCTAGATCCCCAGTAGGGGTGTGTAGGAGGCAGCCAATCAATGATTCTCATCATTGGTATTTCTCCCTCTCCCTCTCTCAAATCAAAAATATATTTTAAAAAATAAAATATAAATGAAAAGGGTAGGGTAGCTCAGCCGGTATGGGTCAGTGGTTGAGCGTCAACCCATGAACCAGGAGGTCAGTGTTCGATTCCCGGTCAGGGCACATGCCCATGTTGCAGGCTTGATCCCTAGTAGGGGGCATGCAGGAGGCAGTCAATGATTCTGATAACTGAGGTTTCTATCTCCCTTCCTCTCTGAAATCAATAAAAATCATTTTTAAAAAAAAGGGTAGGATAGCCCTGGCCAGTGTAGCTCAGTCAATTGGAGAGTTGTCCTGTGCACCAGAGTCGCAGGTTCAATTCTGGGTCAGGAGACATACCTGGGTTGTGGATTCAATCCCCGGTCAGGCCACATCCAGGAAGCAACCAACTGCTGTCTCTCTCTCACATTGATATTTCCCTCTCTCATATCAATAAAAATATATCCTCAGGAGAGGATTTAAAAATTTATAAAAATATTTTTTAGAAGTAAAAAACAGGGTGGGGTAGATTCCTGCCGCCCAAGTAGGTCCCTGCCCTCAGCATAGGGCAACCCCTGCCCTGAACCTTACTTGAAAGTGATGATGTTGGGGTGCTTTAGCTTTCGCAGGTGCTTGATGTCAGTCTCCTTCAGGTCCCGTACCTTCTTCACAGCCACCTCTTCCCCATGGAAACGCCCCAGGAAGACAGCACCCTGGGCCCCTGAGCCCACCCACTGCAGATCCAGGATTTCCTCAAAGGGGACCTCCCAAAGGTCTGTGGACAGGAGGCACAGTGCCACAGGTTCAGAGAGAGCCACCCTCGGGGCCTTGTGATAGGCACAGGGAAGAGGATTGGGTTGGCTGAAATGACTCAAGGAGGGGGAGGCAAAAAAGTAGCCAAAATAGGTCAAGAAGACTAGGTTTGGGGGGACAGGGAAGGCAATAAATGTGTGGCCTAAAAAAAAAAGCTGGGAAGTCAGTAGCTGATAGATGGATAAGGAGCTTGGGCCAAGCTCAGGAGAGAGGGTCAACAGGTGGGTTAGATGGGATTGTCCAACAGATCTCAAGCTCAGGGAAACAGGGAGAGAGTCCCTGAGGACAAAGTGGACAAAGCCTACCTTCCTGCTGCTGCTTGTGCTCTGTGGAGTAGGCTTTGCCGATCATGGTCCAGACAGGACGCAGGCAGCCAAAGAGGCCTTCCAGGAAGCCACTGCCGCTCTGGCACTGCAGCCGCACCTCATCTGCTCGAACTCTGGGCACCCGACTCTCAGGGGACCCAGCGGCTCCCCCTGGGCCTCCTGCATCCTGCTCATGTAGCTGCAGGACACTGTTGGCAAAAGGCTCAGGAGGTGGCTCTCCACCTGGGGAGGGGCTGGGTCCACCCCCGCCCTGCCCACCCAGTGGCACTACATCTCGAAGTACACACTGGGTAGGTGTCAGGTCTTTCTCAGGGGTGCAGTCAGAAGTGTCTGGGTCCAGCTTGCGCATGGACGCCTCGCTTAGGGTGGACACGAAACCCCCAAAGGAAGGGGAGGGTGTGCGGGTCTCATGGAGGCAGGCCATGGCCTCTAGGCCCCAATGTGGCGGTGAGCGATGGGCCCTATAGGAACAAAGGAGGGAGAAATGGTCAAAGCCACAGGCACGTCAGCTCAAAATGCTCACTCAAGTCACAGGCACAAGTTGGGGAGCTGGGCTCCCTACTGGAAATAACATTTGAGTCTCACCTTCATGTACCCATCCCCCTTCACAAATTTCACCTGGGACCCATCTTAGGAAACCTGATACACAGGCTTCCACTGAAGTGTCTATTAGTAACACAAGTCTGAGAATGATATTCAGGTATACAGGCAACATACCTGAGTATCATTCTCATGTAGACACAGGTAACAGCCCTGCTCAGGTACTGGCAAAATATATCTCAAGTTCAAGTATTATGGTCACAGACTAGTTCCTTCTCCTTGTAAGATTATTGTAATTTGCCTTAGGAGCACATATTTCTTTCACTTGAGGTTCACATGCACACACACATGTCATATAAGGGTTTCAGATATATATACGTTTTGAGTTTCAACCTTAGGCACCTAAATGCCACACACCTAGGGCCTTGCACTGAAGCACAGAAAGGTGAGTGATAACAGTGTCGCTCAAGTACTCTCAGATGAGATTTCTGGGCCTCACGCTCATGTACTTACACATGATATAGCTGAGGCGGTAGCAGGAACACTAAACTCTGTTGAGAGTATCCTGTGGCTCAGAGCTCACATCTGGTCTCCCATGAGGGTGCTCAGAGATACACACCTGGGATTCTTCCAGGTAAGTGAAGGCAGTAACCAATCACCTCAACTATCTCCCCAGCACAGGTGGGGAACAAGGCAGAACCATTCAATGGGGGGAGTGGGGAGGGGTGCAGAAGCTGTATCAGGACAAGCTGTAGGCTACTGCTTCATCCTGCTTAGCCTCACCCCTATCAATCCAGCTTCTCCCCCAGGGGTCAGAGTAAACCCTGTCTCCTCTTTCTCCAGGGCCTCATTCCCAGATCCCCAAACCAAGACCCAGCTTTCTAGACAATGAAGATATGTCCCAATCCATAGTTGGATGCAACTTAAAAAGCAATCACTAAGAACTCTGGCCCTAACTGGTTTGGCTTAGTGGATAGAGCGTCAGCCTGTGGACTGAAAAGTCCCAGGTTTGATTCCAGTCAAGGGCATGTACACCTTGATTGCAGGCACATTCCCAGTGGGGGATGTGCAGGAGGCAGCTGATCGATATTTCTTTTTCATCGATGTTTCTTTTTTTTTTTTTAATATATTTTATTGATTTTTTACAGAGAGGATAGAGAGTTAGAAACCTCGATGAGAGAGAAGCATCGATCAGCTGCCTCCTGCACACCTCCACTGGGGATGTGCCCGCAACCAAGGTATATACCCTTGACTGGAATCGAACCAGGACCTTTCAGTCCGCAGGCCGACGCTCCATCCACTGAGCCAAACCGGTCAGGGCCTCATCGATGTTTCTAACTCTCTATCCCTCTCCCTTCCTCTCTGTAAAAAAATCAATAAAATAAAAACAACAACAACAACAACAAACTGAATCCTGGCCTTGCTTCTACCACTCACTGGCTGTGTGACTTTAGGCAAGCTGCATTTGGGCTTCAGTTTCTCCAACTGTACAACGGGTAAATTCTGCACCCTATACCAAACTTGTCCAGAGCTTGACACAGGGGGTCATTCCAGTTGCCTGTCTCCTTCCACATCCAGTTACCAAATCCTGTGATATGAGGGTTGCTGAGGGCAGCAATCCTCTCATTGTTCCTTAACCCCCTGCACCAGAACCTGAGTCACATCGGGAGAGGGATGTCAGGAATCTACACCGAGAGGGCTCACTTGATAATGATGCAGATCAACATGTACGTCTGGCATCTTTCAAAGCCTTTTTCAGTGGGTGTGTGATGGACCCAGAATCTTTGTATAGAACAAGCACCTCAGATGATTCTTATCCCTGACACGTTTAAAAAGTTCTGACCCGATGCCATTCTATTCTTTCTTCTCTACTCCCAGTTTACTACTTAATTCGGGCTTTATTAGCTGTCACCTGACCCAGGACAACTACCTCTTAAATGGTTTCCAAGTTCTTCCAAAGCTGCCCCTCACCCCCTGCCCTCAGCCCCTCCTCCACCAGCTTTTAAAATAACTTTTTTTCCTCGTTTTAAATCCTCATCAGAGGATATATTTACTGATTTGAGAGAGCGAGAGGAAGGGAAGAAGAGAGAGAGAGAAACATTGATCGGCTGCCTTCTGTACCTACCCAACGGGGACTGAGCTGAAAACCCAGGTATGCGCCCTGATCAGGAACTGAAGTCAAAACGCTTTTGGGTGTAGCAGACAATGCTCCAAACTAAAAGCTGGCTAGCAACCCCTCTTCTGCTTCCAACCCTTTACTGTGCTCCACTGCCTTTGGCCCACCTGCCTTACCTCTGAGCTCCGGCCCCTGCCCAGCCTCATCTCCCACTGCTGTTGGTACCCACGCAGGCCATACACAACTGAGTTGAGACTGGCAAACTCATGGAAGTCTTACTATATATGTCAGCCTCTGTCATTGACACATTAGCTCATTTAAATGCTCAAAGCTCTATGGTAGGCATCCTTTGCCCATTGACAGAGGTATTATCAACCTGCCCAGGAAGCTTAGCTAGAAGGAGGCTCAGAATCGGTCCCCAGCTGTGCTCTCCAGCCGGATCTCTTGCTCTCCCATCTCAGTTCATCCTGGAAGTCTTCCTCCCCGTCCCTGCTGCTGTGGCACAGTCCCCTGTGCTACTGTCATGGCTCCCAATACCCAGGCCGCATGTGATAGGGCGCCTGGCTCCTCTGAGAGCTATGATTTCGCATGGGATCGCTCCCGGGGCCTCACACAGCACCTGGTGCGCAGGCCGGTGCTCACTAAGATGGGGCCACTGTTCTACTCACCCCAGAGGAATGTCTTAAGGACCGCACCTACACTACCTATCACTCAGAACCAGCCAGCGGAGGAAATATTACCACCGACCCCTTTATATTCCTGAGAAAGCAGGCGCAGAGAGCTGAAATCACGGTCAGGTCCAGCCTCTGAATCCCCAACATATCCCACGAGATGGGCGCCTTCAAGGGGTTAGATGTCCACTACAATGCAAATGACAAACACAGGCCAAGTAACAAGCCAGTGTGCCGCTGAATTCCCCCTGGAGGATCACCAGCGCCCCTCAAACGGGGCTTCCCTTCCGAACCCCTAAGAAGACAGGCGGGAGCTCCCTGGCAGGCCAGCAGGGTGGGACGGCGGGGTAGGCGTTGGAGGAGGAGCCAGGACCGCTAGCTGGCCCGCTAAAAGCCCGATCGAGGCGGAGAGGAAGGGGTTACGGCCCATCACCCCCTCCCCTTCCCGGTCGTCACGTGGCGCGTGGCTGCGGGTGGAGGCCCGGCAGCGGGAGGAGGGGGTCCGGGTCGGGAAGGGGAGGGGGTACAGGTTGAGGAAAGCGCTGGGCGCTGCGGCGTAACCATGACGACTGGGCTCGAGGCGGCGCGTGAAGTCACCGGGACCAGATTAGCCCTGGGTCACGTGGGCAGCGACGCGGGGGTGGGGCTGCGCCTCGCCCCGCCCCCGACCCGGGCTGGCCCACGTGCAGCTGCCGGCTGCTCCGGGCCCTCGCCTGCCCGACCTCCCTCGCCCCCTCCTTCAGATCCTCGGCGCAGGCAGAGGGGGACTGACGCTGGAGTGGACTTAGTTTGGCAACGGGGAGTGCAGTGTCACAGAGAAAGCAGGAAATCGCGAGGCAGGGAGAATAAACACAGAAAGGACAACAGGCACAGCCAGAGAGCGAGGGACAAGTGGAGAGATACAGAGACCGAAACAGCGTGAAGCCAGGGAGAGTCGAACCTGAGAAGAATGGACTGAAACACTAATTTTAAAAAGCAGTGAAGACACTGAGAAAAAGGAGAGCAAAAGAGACTGACTGAAGAACAGGATGATTCGTTTTCTGTTTAGACGATGAGCCTTGAGTAGGCACAACACCTGGCTTTTAAAAGGAAAATTTCAGCCTTCATCTGGCGTTTGGCAACTAAGAGGTTCAGGCATAGAGGGTGACAGGAAGCCCAGCCTCTCTCCAGCTCACCAGACTTCCCCAGAGACCCTCTGGTATCCAGGGCCAGCAGCTGGGGAGAGAGGGAGAAGCCATTTCACCTGTTTGTCTTGTAGGGCAGCGGGAGCCTGAAGAAAAAGATGGGACTAAGGGGAAAGGGAGGGAACCTGTCCAGGCTCAGTCCCCCCTCGCCCTGTGCTCGGGCTTAATGACGACTCTTCCACATTGACCTGCGGGGGTGAAGCTCCAGGGAACTGTAGTAAATGGGAGATTTCTCTCTAGCAGCACACCCACTGCCCCTGTTTCCTTTCTCTCTGACCTGCCAGCTGTGCCCCACTACCCCCCCAGCTGGGCCTTGGAGCCAGGGCTTTGGGAGGACATGGCTAGGAACTCCTGGCCCAGACATCTGGTCACCTGGGGGAGGGGAGCTGTCTCCCCAAACATCAATTATGCAGAACATTGGGAAAGGGCAGGGATGTGACAGGAGTGGATGGGTATCTGTCAGTCATCTGTCCACCATATTTATCAAGTGCTTACTGTGCAGAACTCTGTTCCAGATTGGGTGGGGGGGACGGAGTGGTCCCTAAGCTATACATCTTCCAGAGTAAGAGGCTTTTTGGACACCCTGATATCCACTTTCAGCTCCCAGATTCTCTGCTTTGGTGCTGGTTCCTAGAGTTCCTCTTCAGGAGGCTGTATAAGTGGGGTGAAGGCAGGGAACACCCTCTTTCCCTTTTAATTTTTCCTCCTAGGTTCTCCAGCCTGAGGTGCTGGAGGCCCATGGCAAGGAAACCCTTTGAATTCTTTCTTGGTTCCTCCTAACAGCATAATCGCAATGCCAAGCTGCTTATCTGGCTGTCTTGGAGCCTTGGTTGAGAGGCCAAGCCATCTGTCTGAATCTTGGGTGTTCACACTGAGCACAAGCCACTTGTTCTGGACTACACTTGGCATTCAGGAAGAGGAGGAAGATTCCCCTTCTTTCTTGAGTGGAGTGGGAAGGGAGGCCTTCATGGGGAAAAGAGACCCAAGTCTGGAATGTTAGTTTCACCTCTGCAGGCTTTGAGACCCTTAAGAGAATGGACTGACCCCTCCTGGCCAAGCCTTCTGGTCATTTGGCTGCATCTTACAGAATCCATGGTCCTGGCGCCAGGGTTCTTCTCAGACAAAAAGAACCACAGCTTTTCTTAGTGCCCTCATGAGGGGGAAATGCCTTCTCCTGGAGAAAACGAAAGCCAGGCCCTCAGCCTCATACACGACAAGCCCTGAGAACCCTAGTGGCCACCACATCTTCCAGGAGTGAAGGTGCTGAGAAATGGGGGGAAAACAAAGCCAGCTTTGGATTTGGATAAGTCAGAATTAGAACCTCGGTTTTGCCAGAAATTAGTTTAAGAAATGTAACCTTGCCCAGACTCCCAACAGTACCTCCTGGGGTGGGAGGGTTAAGGAAAACGACGTAGGAATGAATGCTCTGAACACAGTCCCTGGCTTGTCTTCCTGGTTGGCTGGACACCAGGTCTTCCTTTGTGAATTCTGGAAAGGCCATGTCTTTCTTTCTGACCAGAAAAAGGGAGACTTGATCTCCAACCTTCTACTTGCCCAAGGCAAATCTCAATTTCAGGTTCTAGGCACACCAGGTCACAATGGCAGTGTGTGCTAGAGTCCCGTCATTCCTCTACCAGATCCTTTGTCCTTCCTCTGCAAATCCTGCCATACTTCCTCCTCTGGTCTGAGAAGGAAGGCTAATTCTCTGTACCCCATCCTCACCCGCTGGCCAGTGTGGGCTAGGATCACCCCTCAGCCCTGCCCTTTAAAGTCTGAGAGGAAGGAAAGGGTAGGAGCAAGATATGGTGGGCCACGGGGCTCACCGAGGGTCTTTCCTGCTCAAGACCCCAGCAGGATGTGGAGGAAGTTCCGAGTATTTTAACAAATAGTTCCTGAGCTGAATGTGCATTTTAAAAGAGCTTGAGGGATAGATACCAGTGTACCATTTCCTAGGTAGGTGAAATTGTGGGTGTTTTTCTTCTTGTGGCTTACCTATATTTTCTAGTATTTCAGTAATGACTATAAATGGCTTTAAAGTAAGAAATTTAAAAATCTATTTTTAAAGAGGAGATGAGAATGACAGAGTGTTGTCCATTTCTGTCACCTAGCTTGGGACAGTGTGCAACAGAGGGAGAGTGGATGACCTGAGAATCAGAAAGGCTTGGCTGGCATCCTGTCTCTGCTCCTGATCATTTGGGCAACCTGGAATATGAGACTTCTTAACAGACATTGGTTCCTTCATCGCTACATGGGGTGGAACCTCGGTCCCACAATGGCATGCACTGTATAATGTGGTAAGAGCACAGGCTCTGGTTCAGCTCTAGCCACATACTAACCTTTTCACTTCCAACAGAGTAAGTTTTAGCTTCCTCACCCCTAGTAGAGATGATGATAATAATACTACCTCTTAGTCCTGTTATAAGTATTATTAAATAAAGTTCCTGGCCTAGTCCCGGGCACCCAGCAAGTCCCTTATAAGCATTAGCCATGTGAAAAGTGCCTGACAAGCATTAGTAAGGGTTTTATTCATGTAATTCCCATCCTTTCTTTCTCTTTCCCTCTTCCACAAAACAAGAAGCAGTAGGCAGGGTACCAGGTGAAAGGGACAAGGAACATGGACAAACAGGAGGGGAGAGAAAGGGGAGCAAGGAAAGCAAGCGAAGGACGAGGGCTCTTTATCCTGGGCGCTCTGTGGTCTCTTCTGCAATAGAGTCCCTGCTTCCTCATCACCTTCCCCCAACACACCCCCCTAGTCCTGGGAGCAAATGAGGCAGAGAGACCAGTCTCTGTGGGCAACCCCTCATGAAGCCCTATGTCCCCTGCTGGCATCTTCACACTTGGCTCCTTTCCCCCCAGCAGGGACTTCTGAAGGGTGGATCCCTAGTCCATTGTTTCTCCCCAGCCCAGGTAGGACTGCACACAAGGAGCCATTTTTCCATTAGGTGAGTCCTGGGTGGAGAGTACTAGAACTTAGAGTCTTCTTCCTGGCAGAGCCAGATGACCCCTTCGTCGTTTCCATCACTTCCTGAGAAGGTCTGGGAAACAGCCGCTGGTTTTTAGAGGGGTCCTGCCATCCTCAGTTGTAAGGACACCCAGGAAGTCCCGAGCCACTTCCTTACTGAAGCTTCTTGCCTCCTCTGCCCATACCTGGGTCTAATGAGGGGACGGATATTTAGTTGTGCATTTTCACGTGTGCCGGGGGTGGGTCTCCCAGAATCCCCTCAGTCCCCAATGTGAGTGGGTGAGTGGCAGGCTTGAGCGGGAAGCTGCTTTTGCCACTCTTAAGTGTGAGATAGAAAAGAGCAGGCTCTACCAGCTCAGAGGAACTTCAGTGTCTGCTTAGGAAGGCCCAGGACACACCTGGGTCCTTTCCTTCCTGAATCCTTTCTGCTTGCCTTTCCCTGGTATGAATGACACTCTGGTTGAAAACCAGAGTTCCCAGAGCATGAGAGTTGGGAGGGAGTTGCATGTTGTTTAGTAGGAGGCACCTACTGTCTTAAGGTAACTCCGGTGGGGGAGAGACCTCATGGGCACTCCCTCCTGGCTGAGAACCACTCACTCTCCTCCCAAAAGGGAACAGGTAATGGAGTGAAAAGGTAGGACTACTCCCTAAATTCTAAGGGACGCCCCAGCATTCCCTTCCACTATCTAGAAAGCCTCTGACCCCTTCTCTTCCCTCCCCTCAGCCAAGGCCATGATTATGGGGAGTCTCAACTCTGTGGAAAGGATTCTTACGTATTTTTAAGGCAAGGAGTTTGAGGGGTGTGTGAGTGAAAGGGAGGAGGAGGTTCATGCAAGGCCTGCTTGGGAAATGGGTTAGGAAATCCAGAGGAGATGGAAGGACAGAGGGAGAAAACCACATAGGAATGGGGGAGGGGAGGATGCAACAGCTGGATGGAGAAGGTGAATGCCATAGCTGACGGGGATGAGGGGCTTCACCGTGG
>PVJC01005494.1:0-58916 GCA_004026665.1 Murina feae | reverse complement strand
CTGTATTCTCAGTTTTGTCCACCAGAGGCCAACGTCACCTCGAGTCAGGCCTCCACAGGGTCTCGGGTCTCTCTGGCCATTGATGACGCCGGGTGACTAGCAGCAACTGTACTTGAAATGAAAGTCCCATTCGGAGAAATACTTGTTAAGGAGCCTCATTCTTACCATTTCCTTCCCGCCCCCACACACACACACTTTTAACTAGTCAGTTCATGACCTGACATTTTTCTTGGAGACTTAATTGTTACATTTTCCTGTGCAATGCAATCAATCCAATAAATTCAGGGGTGGGCAAAGGTAGGTTGACAGTTGTGAATATGCGAAAAAGAATTTATCGTATTATTAATTATTGCATTATTTGCCACATGAATAGCTATAAACCTACTTTTGCCCACCCCTGTATTTGTTGAGAACTGACTGTATGCCAGGCCTAATTGAGAAAAGAGCGTTGAATCAGGCAAAGCTGGGTATTAAACAAGAAAGATGTAAATGGAAAGGACCTTGAGAGAAGGGTTGGTGACATAGGAGTCTGATAAAGGAGTCAGGCACAGTGTTCCCTAGAGAAGTGTGTGTGGGGGGTGGGGGGGCAGTGGGACAGGGGGGAGTGAAGCAGACAAAACCTGGGAGGCTGAGGGTGTTCTTGGCAGAGGAAACCGTTTGCATGAAGAATATCAGAGAGAGGACACAGACGCTTCTCAGGCAACAAGCTGACGTCCACCATGGTTAGAAGGTAGATTTCAAAGGTAGGAATGATATAAAGTGAACCGGACAGTCTAGAACCCACCTATGGAGGACCTGGTGTGCCATGTTATGAATTTTTGGCTTTAAGACTCTCTCTTATTCTCCAGTCCTCTCACCCCTCAGCTTCCTCTTCACACTTGAATTTTCCCCAGATTGTTCTTTTTGGCCCCCGAATAGCCAGAGACACCCCTGGCCTTTGCAGACTATATGGCCTTATCAAGTGAGATGCTCATTATGCTTTGGTTTTCATGGTGCTTGGTGGGGTTGCTCAGTACCCGGCCCTTAGTCATCATTAATACTGTCCCCTTTTACTCTCAAAGTGCTCCCTTTTCGATGATGCTTACATTTATACTAATTAAAGAGACATGCTCTTAGTTTTCCTTTGCTTCATCAGGGACTTCAGAAAAAATTTCTCCATTGTCATGGAAACAGTGCCTGACTTAGCCATTACATTGCTTGGGAAATTACACAGTGTACTCTCAGTTTAATGGCCTGGCAAGCCATCACCAACTCTTTTTCTTTCCTGTCCCTCTCACTATTGGGTCTTTGAGAGTCATTGTTTCCAGGTAAACTTTGGTCTTTTGAAATGTCTAACACGCAACAGATTTCCGGATCTCTTTGGCCTGATCTTGGACGTTCCTCCGCAGGCCTTTCAAGGCCTTTCGGAGAAGGGCAGGTTTGAAATTTCCCAGCCACTCCTACATTCTTTCCTCACAATAGCCAGCGGCTCTCTAGCTTTCCTCTTTCTGGATGTTCTTGAGGTCTTGCAGGAAAACTCAGTATTAAATAAGATCCAGTCATTTCAGCTTTCTTTCTTTTAATAACTAAAACTTTCCCAAGCTCAGTGCCTAAAGCCCAAATTTGCCTCACTGATGGCGTTTCTGTAGTTCTCTCTCTCTCTCTCTCTCTCTCTCTCTCTCTCTCTCTCTCTCTGTTTCTCACTCTGTCTCTCCCTTTTTCTCTCTCACACACATAGCTTTCTCAGTCACTAGTATAGATTGAGAAATGTTTTATAACCTCATTCTTTTAGACACCATGAGAGTCTATAAGTAAAAGAATAAATTTTATATTTAGGGGCATTTGTAGTCGCACATTATACGAATATAGAGATAAATATGCAATATCTCATTTATTTTGATGTTCCAAGTAACATTAAGTGGGGGGTGCATATTAATATCTGTCTGAGCGGGACAATCGGTTAAAAAGATTCAGAAACATCAAGCCAAAATAAATAGTACTTATTTCTACAAAAAAGTAGGTATGAGTCAAAAATAGAGACTAACAGAAGTGGGGAAAAATTCTTTGAACAGTTTCATCACATACTGGAGGCTTCTTTAAGGCCACTGCTTCCCTCCTCTGTCCCCAGGTTGCCCGGCGCCATGCGTGGCTTGCAGTGAAGGTGACGCTGACCACTGCCCTCTAACGCTTCCTGTGCAGGCTGGCAGAGGCAGGCGTGCCCGAGGCTCCTTACTGTATCTCATCTTGGATCTCCCTTCCTAGTGAGAAGCATTCATAGCCAGTCCCTCCTGCGACCACCATGGCTTCCTAAAGGACCAGGGCTTCAGAACTTTCTGACTTACGTCAGTTCTGCTTCCCAACAATGCTCTGTAACAATGCCAACTTTAGCAGCTGGGTTTTGTCACCTGTTGTGTTTAGGTTGTTATTTGGCCCAAGATGATAGATGTGAATAAAACAAATGACTACAGTGGCCTCCTTGCTTCCCCCACCTACAAAAACAGGCTGAATCCTCCGCATTTCAGGTTCTCGAAGGAAGTCGCTTCCATTGTTGGTATAATTGTGATACCCCAAATGGCAAGCTGCAGCTTCCGAGTTCTTGTCCTACAGAGTTTGAAGAATAAAAATTCGTGGACCAGAAGATTGTATGCAAAAGCGTGGAAATTAATTGCAAGCGTATACAGACTCCCATGTGGGGAGAGGGCCCCCAAAGGGGAACCAGTGAAGTGTCTTTGTCTAAGCGTTTATAAATGCTGGCAGCTTCTTTGTTTATACATGCTACTTTCTAATTGGACCCTTCCTCTTTTTATATCCCCTGTATTTTTTCCTATTTGGCCCCTAGGCAGGAGAATCTTAAAAATCTGTCTTACTTCCTTTTTAGGATAGGTATAGATTCCTCACCACAGTGAAGAATGTTCTAGAATATGGTTGTTATTAGGGAGGAAGACGGAATTATTTTAACTTGTAAAGCTATCTGTTAGTGAGGAAATGAATGGAAATAATACCACTCAGCTTGGCGTTGTTGGTAAAAATCATATGGTAACACAATGGTGAAAAAGGAGGATGAATGCAAAGCTTTATCATTTATAAATTCTTGCGTTTTAAAAATTAGCATATTCATGGTTAAGTTGTGGACCTGTGTGTCTGCCTGTATTTAAGCTAGAGTTTCGTTTTGTCTTTGTTTCTGGTAAATCAGAAAGTTCCTCCAAGGAATGGGCATGTGATCCCAGAAAGAACCAGCAGGTGGCAGTATTAGGCAGTACTGATTTTTTCCCTTCCCCATTGCCTGGCTGACAGATTGGCTGCTTCTCAGAATAAACCATAATCAGACCCAAATACTAAAACCATGCAGAATCTTATTATTTGTGACGGACACTGTTAGCAATGTGTTCAGAGCTGTGTTTTAACCGAGCGAGGGGGAGCTGCCAAGTCCTATTGAAACTACCCAGCCTCGCTGCCTTGTGCTGTCTGATGCTTTCCTTTTGCAGTTTGAAAATTGGAAGGAAACAAAGAGCGATCCAGGGTTGCATCATCTCTGGGACTTTCAAACCAAATTACAGCCATCCCAGCAGTGCATTTCCTGCCTTGCAGCTCTCTCCTGCCAACGTGGTCTCATGTGGCACGCGTCTCTTTTTCCCCCTCGTTCCCACTGCCTTGCAATAAAAAGAAGCAAAATAAAACCCTGAGTCTTGAAATTGGGATTCTTTCTTTTGATCTAGAGATAAACCTCGGTTAACTGTAGTATTTATGCAGACATAACACAGGCGGACTCAGTCCTGCTCAGTAGAAAGGGCCTTGTTGAGCAGATAAGTCAGTCATCTCATTAATTGAATCTCATGAGTCATCTAAGTTTATCCTTTTAGACCGTACTTGAAAAGGAATGGTGATGTGTGCATGTTTTTTACTAGGTTTTCTAGACTTGCGCCTTGAGGTGTGCTGATTTCCTCATTTTAGCTAAAATAGTTTAGCCAAATAGTTAAAATTGGTCCTTGTTTAGCACAAAGCAATTTCCCCCATCATTGCATTAATGTAAAAATAACCCTAAACCTGAGGGTTTTTAATAAAGAACAATAGTCATGCATATTTTTGTGTGTTTCACTAGAGTCTGAGAAATTTAAGCAAACTAGAAAAGTTGAGAGTTTGAAAAAAAAATAGGTACTTGATTTAATGGTAAATATATCTTTATTGCCTTCATTTACCAGGTTAGATCTGGTAGTAAAAAAAAAAAATCATCCAGATGGTCCTCTAATGTTCCTTTTAATACTAAGATTTTGTGAAACATCTTCTAAAGAGGAGTAGGTGGTGTAGGAAGAAAATTAATGTGCTATTTTAGCTTCTAGGGAGGGGAGAGGGAAGCAGTTATTTTTAGACTATGTTCCAGTTACACCCAGTTTTAGAGAAATAGAAGAGTGTATTTTAATGTCAGTGAATCCTTCAGGGTGATGAAGTCTATGGAAACACAGCTTTCAAATCCTTGTCACTGTGATTCCAGAGGGCAGACTTGTGGTTAGAGTGTGTGTGTGTGTGTGTGTGTGTGCTTGCATACATATATCTTACCACACAAATGGGGGTTTGGGTGGAAAGCATGAACATATCAGCAAAGTTCCTTGGATAAAATGTAACTAGACTTTAGTCCACTATTTATGTGAAAGTGCTGCCAAATTTAGCATTCCTTGTGCTGAGGGAATGCTAGTTGAAACACAGGAAAAGATTAAATAAATGATTAAATTAGAGGGGGGAAACCCCATTGCATCACTATTAATGTAATAGCAAGGGATAACGGGGCAAGCTAACAGGAGTGTTTCCCCAAAATTAAAGGCAAATATGAACTCTGCCGTAGCAGAAAGCCTTGGTGTTGCACACGCTGCCTCGGTTTCTTAAGAAGGATTACATAATTTTATAATCAGATTTTCTTGCACTGTAAACCATAATACTGCATGTACGATGCAGAATAAACTTGCCTGTCTGAGCCCCAGAAGACTGCTGTGGCCGCTGTGTACCAGAGCGTCCCCTTGCCCCGCCCCCTCGTCCCCATCCCTGGAGTCACACCCCTGATGTAGGTCTGGCAAGAACCGTTCATAAGCCAGTCCACGTACAGCATGCAAGCAGGGCGTGCCCAGGGGGTTTTCATAAAAATTGCCTTGCATCCAGACTTGGAGTATTTACACAAGTATTGATTCTGGATGTGAAAGGATGGTTTCTGAGCTAGAGCAGTTCCTTCCAGTATATAAAAAGCAGTAACAATTGGGTGTGGACTTCACACACCAATTTATATGATAATTTGATGAAATACATATCATATCAACTTGATATTGTTTATTTAAATGTGAAAAAAATGAATAAAGCCACCCACAAACACCTTTGTGGGCAGGATTTTGGTTCTGTTTATGCGTAGTGTGGAGGTTAAACAGACAAAACTTCTGCCAGGAGGATGCTTGCGTTCTCTTCTCTCCCCCTTCTGTTTGACAGCCCTTCCCTGTGGCCGTCTGGGCCCCGCCTTCCCTTCTCCCTCCAGCCCTCCCTGTGAGGTTCTGAAGGACATTGGGTCATTCTGGCCACGGGACTTCACTAACTGAAGTGGGGGTTCCTCCTTGCTTACCTGAGTGAGCAGTTACTTGCATTGTAAGCTTTTCATTTGTGGATCATGAACACAGTTCTCATGTTATAGCAGAGATGGGATGGTGGGAGATCCTTTGGGCACCCAGGCATCTTTAGTTGTGTGACTTTATTTGCCCTCTTAATAGACATTTCCTACGCTGCTTTAACCTGGCCCAGTGCAGGTGTTGAGGGTGTAGCAGTGCTCTCAGTGACGGAGTTTCCAGGCCATGGAAGGATCTAGATGGTCCGCTAAGCCCCTCACGCACACGATCTAATTTAATCCTCACAGCAGTCCTTTCAGAAAGCTGATTTATACAGTTCAAGTAAAGTCTTTGAAGGTCGTCCTCATGCTTGACCCTTGTGTAGCTTTTTTTTTTAAAGATCTCACATGTTTATTACTGATCCCGCCTATTAGTGAAGAAGAATGTCAACGAAGAGAAAAAACATTCTTCCGATAATTTCCCAATAAAAACACCCAGTTGCCCCGACAGTAGTGACCTACCTTTTCAGGGATGTGGTTAGCCGCAGGCATCCTGGGTGCAGCTGGGTGTGAGCGCCTCTTCTGGGCGACTTCTGACAGACCCAGCCTGGTTCCTCTCCAGTGTCTTGTCTTGGAGTTGTGCCTGGTTGTGTTACCGGTTTCCGCCCAAGTCCAATGGGGAATGGGCTGATTCTGCCTTGTTTTCTTGGCCAGAAACCTCTTGCTCCTGAAAGTCTTGTGGGAAGATGAGCAGAAGAGTCGGCCACACGTGCCCTGATGGCGAAGCCTGGCGCAGCTTCGATGCTGTTGTTCACTTACTCCCTTGCTGGAGTTTCCTTCACCTGCCTCTGAACTACAATATGCCCCGACACACACTCTTTCCCCACCCCCTCCCCAACTCCCATCCTCCTCAGCCTTCCCACTGCCTTTCCCCTTTCCCACTTCATTCCCAGTATGTTGGTTTCTCCCAGATGCCACCTTTGTACTTTTTTTCTCTCCTTACTTTTTGACCAAAACCCTGTTCTTATTCCATGGCCTCAACTCAGGCTCTCTTGTCTCCCGTTGGTGTTTATCTAGCTTTGTATCCCAATGTCTGGCCCCTGGAATGAAGCCATTGCTGATAAGTGCTGGGTTACTAATTCTCTCTCCCTTTGCATGAGGAGCTGGCCAAAGCCACTGAGCCACCAAGAATCACTAAAGTGCCCTCAGACTGCCAGCGGCACCCTCACAGTCAGCCCGGCCCCATTTCTTCCTCTCTCAACTTGTCATCCAACCGCATTCTCCCTCCCTCTGCCCCACCAGTAACTGGGATATGTTAGCTAGCATTCTGTTTCTTTTCCTGATTAAACTCCCATTTTCTGAGGTAATGGGACCCTTACTTCTGTCAATAGAATTTCACAAAGATCTGTCTTGAGGATGGTGCACATCTGTCAGTAGAAGTGTTGGTCTATTTTTAATTTTCTTGGGGATGCCTCGTTAGGTGGAAAGTAATAACATAGGCTTTGGAGGAAGAGAACTGAATTGGAAGCCAAATTCCAGCTGGGTAAACAGGGGCAAGTTACCCCATTTCTCTGCATCTGGACAGTGAGTTTGCTGCTGTGGTCGTGAGGACGAGATGAGACTCTCCATGTAAAGTGCTTCACGCACTAGCTGACCTTGAGGATGAAAGTTGACTGTTGTGAATCAGTAGGAAGAGGAAGTCAGACCTGAGTACAGCGCCTTTTATTTTTTATATATATTTTATTGATTTTTTACAGAGAAGAAGGAAGAGGGATAGAGAGTTAGAAACATCAATAAGAGAGAAACATCGATCAGCTTCCTCTTGCACACCCCCCCCCCCCCCCCCCTGGGAATGTGCCCGCAACCAAGGTACATGCCCTTGACCCGAATCAAACCTGGGACCTTTCAGTCCGCAGGCTGATGCTCTATCCACTGAGCTAAATCGGTCAGGGCTACAGGACCTTTTATATCTTTGATCAGTAAGACAGGAGGTTGACTCCTGTCTGCAGTGAACAGAGGGCACTGTCCTTCAAGTCACCTCTCTCTCCTGGCTATAAAAGAAACTATTGATTAGAGACTTCAGGGTTAAAATCATTGTCCAGGACCGAGTACATGGCCTCATCGGCCTTTCTACATTGTATTGTCCACATGGCAGCTCAGCCTGTACAAAGCCTGCATTTTCCATAAGCTGTGATGTTTATTGACTACAGTTGGTTTTATTCTTCTCATTTTTGCCTGGTTATGTCTGTTTGCCACCCCCTGCTTCCTGCCTCTGGTCCGCAGATGGTCTGGCAGGACACAATTTCATGCCAGTGTCCTCTCCAGAAATGCTCATTAGGGGGCCTAAAAGCAAGTGCTGAGGATTCTCTTGTCTCTTTGAAGCACATTCGGACCCTTAGGGAGCGAAGCGACGAAAGCCTTTGATACACGTTCCTGTGCAATCCAACAGTAACTTCGTTTTCTTCCCCAGGACCTGCAGATAGAACGAGAGAGGAGTTCATATAACATATCCGGTGGCTGCACAGCCCTCATTGTCATTTGCCTCCTTGGGAAGCTGTATGTGGCAAATGCTGGGGACAGCAGGTAAGCAAACTAACCTCCTGGTTCTTACTGGTGTCTGTTGCCTTTTGATAATTTTTATCTATGAAAAAAAAAAGATGAGAAATGAGATAATTCCACTTGGAATTGGATGTTGAAAAAGAGAAGTCTTCTGAATACAAATGCACTTAAGAAGAATCATCAGGCTGGTACTGAAAGGTAAAGGCATCTTGTCCATAGTAGCAGTTCACATACATACCTTAATGTAAACTGGTAGGATACACACGGATTTTGACTTCAGAACCTGGTTTTTAATAAAAGCTTAGGAGAGGCATCAGATACGGGAGTGACAAGGAGGGAGGAAAGGAACTGAATGAAGTGGGTGTTTGGAGGGGATGCAGGAAGACTCCCCAGCGGGTTTCACTTCTGCTCAGTGACTGTCCCCTCCCAGAAACCCAGCCGTTTTTCCTTTTATGCACATGCCTGCAGCACCTGCCTTCTCCTCTCTCCTGGGTTCTCCTGAAAGTTCAAGGGATTATGGTTAATGATTATCCAGCATTATGAGGAATAAGATCAACATGTTATTTCACTTTCATTTTAACCTAGAGGCCCAGTGCATGGATTCCTGCACTGGTGGGATCCCTCATCCTGGCCTGCAGACATCCCCAGAGGGGTCCCAGATTGCAAGAGGGCACAGGCCAAGCCAAGGGACCTCACCAGTGGACAATCGGGGCCGGGGAGGGGACCTCAGGAGGGCTCCAGGGCGTGTCCAGCCCATCTCACCGAGTCCCGAATGGCTGGACCCCAGCAGCAAGCTAACCTACCCCCTGGTGGTCAGTGCACATCATAGCTACCTGTCGAACGGTCACTTAGGCTTTTTATATATATATAACCAATGTGTCTTCACTTTGGGGACAGGGAATTTTTAAATTATAGACTGTGAAAAGTGTTCTAATATTTATTGCATAATTCTCTGCCCATGTAGTAACAAAGGATGTTGGCCTTATAACAGGACTTTTGCTAAAGGACTGACTCTTTATTCTGAAAGGAATCAAAGTGCTGGACTCCAACCACCTTGTCCTCAAAGCAGTGACTTCCTACACAGGCCAAGATCTTAGGATACTCCCATTCTTGACCCTCCCTCTCCTTCCTGTGTGCTCTGGCCCTGCTTGAGGTATTTTCCTCCTCTCCCCTTCCCTCCCCTCCCCTCCCCTGTCTCCATCAGGTTGTGGCTGCTGCTCTGTGGTCTGGAAGACCAGCTCCCTCAGGCAACCAGCGAATTCCCCTTAAGTTTACAGCCATGCGTTGCTTCACAACTGGAAGACATTCTGAGAAATGTGTTATTGGGTGACTTCATTGTTGTGTGAACATCTCAGAGTGTACCAGCCCACGCCTGGATGGCATAGCCTAGGAGACACAAGGCTGTACAATATGGGCTTATAGACCACCTCACATCTGTGTTCCATCGTTGACCGAAATGAAATGCTGTTGTGTGGCTCCTGATTGTACTTCCACTTACAGTGCAGGTGGAGTCTGAGGGAGGCTCCATTTCCCCTGGTAGAGCGTCCGTTCCCAGTTTTGCCTCTAAAGGTCTCAGAGGCCAAAGGAGAGTGAACTGCCAGGGCAGCAGTATTGGGGGTAGGAGGCTGATGTTTTTGAAGGTCTGTTGGTGTTTCATGTATATGTGGATTTCCGTTCTACTCTGTAAGGTATCTCAGTTTCAACATAAAATGTTGTACACGCTGCCATGCTTATCCCATGGTCTCCAGTCCCTGGCGTCGCTTCGGGGTCCTGGCGAAAGAGAGACTCCAATTTAGAGTCAGGGTCCATGGAATGAAGAAATGAAAGGGAGCTAGCCAGAAGCGGGGAGGCCCAAGAAGGCGTTTATATCCACCCCCACCCTCCCCCCCCCCCCCCCCCCCCCCCCCCCCCCGCACCCTGCAGGGACCAGGGAGCAAAGTGCTGGGCTCCAACCACATTGTCCCCAGGAAGGCTGGGGCCACAGGTGAGGGCCCTGAGCAGGGGCTGCAGGAGAGAATGGGAAGAAATACTCTGCAGTCTCTCTTCCCATTCCCCATCCCTTGCCAGGCTTCCCGTAGGATGAGCACAGGTCACGAGGGGCCCAGGGAGTGCAGGTCACAGAGGCCAGTGAGCCAGGACACAGGCACAGGCACGGGTCAAGACTGCATCCCTGGGATGGGGCGGGCAGAGGATAAGCAGCATGCCCACCGCTCCTTTTCCCTGAGAGACAGGAACTCCCCGTCTTCGGGGGCCTGTAAGACACACATTGAGGAGCCAGCTTCTGGGTCCCTGGTTCTGTCTAGATCTTGAGCTTTTTGACAGACAGATGAGCCGGTAAAGAGGCGATGCCCTCCTGTTCTGAGCAGCACCGAATCCGTGGTTCATATGTCTGGTTCCATGTCCTTTGAAATGAGTTTGCTTTCCTAGCCTTTTCAGGGACTGAGGTGTTGCAGGGCCCTGCTTCCTGGGGACAGGCCCACCCCTCATCCCAGGTGGCTCCAGACCCAGAAAGTCACCCAGCTCTGCCTCAGAACGTCCTTAAGTTTGGTTATTCTTTTTAGAGACGCAGTTTCTCCTTAACACCTTTTTCTCCTTTTGCAACATGGTTTTCTTCAAAGCTCTAAGCTCTTTAACTGAGCCCCCACCAGACAGGCCTCTGATCCTTGTCCCCAGTCCAGCAGCTGCCAGTCCCAAGTGTTCATTTCTGGAGTCTTGCCTTTTTTTAAGTAAGTGCCAGATCAGATCTTGACTTCCTCATCTATTAAAAACGGTAGTAGGCATTGTACTGAATCTCCAAAATTTCTGGCATTCTCATGATTATCCTATGAAAAGTGACACTTTTAGACAGAAAAGTGGTCTCTCAAAGTGGTTCGTTTGGTTATTTTAACTTTCTTAGAGTCACTTTTTGAAATTTTAGTGTAACTGAGGCTCCTGTATTTCTAAGTGTCTGCAAAAGCATACTCTTTTACATGTTATTTCCAGTCATTTTAAAAGCCTTTCATCCTTATTAAAGCTGTAAAGCACCCAAAGAAAAAATTATCCTATGACCAAATAGCGTCTCTAAAACCTAATAAGCTTAATTATATTTGTCCTCTCCTGGACCCAGTATCCGGATATGAATTTGGGGTTTTCTGGCTGATTGGTCAGGTTCGCTGTTCACTTGTGGGTCACATGTCATGTGGGCACCTCAGAGAACTGTGAGCTGGCCTGTGTATGCACCACCCAACGGGTAACTCAGAGGAACACTGACTCGTGAGGGGCTATCTTCAGCTTCTGTATGAACAGTAGATATTTCATATCCTCCAATATGGAATCATTGTCCAGTTTACATACCAGTACTACATTGTAGGTATTTGAGTTTACAAAAATGTTCAGTTAATCCCAAGAAACAACAGTTTTATAACTCTGACTGGGCCTATGTCCTGGTAAACATAGGTCCGTTATCACTTAGGGACAATAGCCAGGAATGGAGGGCTCAGTGTAAGCAAATGAGTAGAGCTGACAGGGGCTTCCGCACCAGGTTCTCATGGGCTCAGTGCTGACTTTTGTTCTTTATTGCTAGGTATTGCCTGCTGCATGTTTACTTTGAACCCTGACAGCTTTGACATGAAAGCAGACCTTTGTTGTACCGTGTGATTATTCACACTCTGGAAAGGAGCTGTGCGCTGGTTTGCTACAGAAGCTACCGGTGGTCAGGAACTATTCGCTCAGCCACTTGGCTGTGGCACAGCTGATTCACCAGCAGGTGCATTCGTGCTGGGGGTTGTGTTCAGGTAAAGCCTGGTGATGCTTGTGGGTTCCAGGTGTTCGCGTCAGCCACCACCGTCAGGGCAGGATGGTCCACAGTGGTGCCAGGGGACTGGTCCACAGCCTGGGAGAGACGTGACCTTCTCCCCGCAGCGGAGATAACCAGCCCTGGGGCACATGCCCCAACATGCACGCCAATGGCTTCCTTTTTCCCAGGCAGAGGCAGCCTCTACACCTAGGGGACCCTACGGGCCTAGGAAAGAACCAGATGGTGGGTGGGTTTCCACTTCCAGCACAAAGGAACTGGTGGCATGCAAATGTCATGCAAAGCAGTATGCAAACTATCACCCATTGTGTTCCAGTCATCCACTCCCTGGGGCTCCAGTGATTCTTCTGTTTAAGAAGATGTTTTGACTCCATTTTAGATAATAATTTCATTTTGTTTCTAGAGCTACCGTACTGAGGGGCACTGAGGCAGCAAAGCCATCAGGCCTCGTTTCAAACAGTGTCTCAAGGTTTGGCAACGGAGACGAGGGGAACTCATCCACAGTCAAGAAGCCATTTAATATTTGTTAAACTCAGGATCTTGCTCTTTCCAGATTCATAGTAGCAGCAGGAATAAGGCCGCTAATAAGTGTTGGGCACATGGTAAAAACTGTAGCAGAATCCTGTTTGACTCCCCCAGCAACGTGGTGAGAAGCAGGCAACGTTAATATTAGACACAGGCTGCGGCTCACCCAGGGAAAGTGGTTTGCCCGTGTCCCATGGCCGCGAAGGAACAGGGCTGCCATCCCGCCTGGGGCTGGACATCAGGGCGCCCCCTTCTCAGCGCCCCAAGTCCTCAGTCGGTGCCCCATGCTGGGGAATTCCCACCCAGGCCAAGACGCAGGGTCTTTCTCTTTTGCTTTTCACATTCGAACATCTCCAAGATCGAGTTTCCAGTGAACATTTCCCTTCCTGTTGGCGTGTGACATGATGGCACGCCTCATGCCCAGGGGCTTTGATTTCCCTTAAAGTGGCTTATGCAGTGCAGTGAGTGGATGGTTGCACTGGAAGCTATTTGAAGCTTTGAGTGGCCCGGTTCCTTCAGGGATGACACAGGAAGTGATATTTTCCCAAAGTGAGGGCTGCCATCCCCATCCAAAGGTCCCAGCCTTCAGTGAGGCCGTTTTAAACGTCGTGTTTTCATCCGGGTGGTCATCTGTGGAAAGTAACGGGAGAAGCATTTTTTTTTGGTTCTTGCAGAAGCATCCTCTGGCTCTTGTAGACGGCTGTCTCCCACGTGATTCCTGGCACAAACCCAGGTCCCCATTTTGTGGTGTTGACAGTTTCTTCGGCCTTCAAGCATCCTGACTTTTTCAGAATGCGTCCCAGGCTCTGGGGGTGCAGGGCCACCTTCACGTTCCTGAAGGTCCTCCCGCAAAAAGGCGGGGAGGCTGATGTGTTCACGAAGCAGCTCTGGGTCCCAGGAGCGAACGAGTGTCCACCGACCGTCCTTCAAACCAAGTCCCCCGGGTCCAGCCAGCATGGGTTTCATTCAGTCCTCTTTCCCTCGTTTTTAATTCCCCAGAATTAAGTTAAAAACTCCCTGTTCATTCAGAGGTGAATTCCTCTGGCAAGTCCCAATGTTCCTGAGGGTAGGAGCTAGGTGTCAAATGAGACTTACGTTTCTAAACCCAGAACCCGTTACACCCCTGTGCTGCCTTCTCTTCCGGTTTCTCCCCCTTCCCAGTGGTAAGACGTGAAACACGACGTGACTGCCTCCCACCCGCGTGAATGTAAAGAGCGGCTCCTTTCTTCCTATGTGCGTGGGCATACGTGGCCAGAGCAGGACCTTCCTGCAGTGCTTGCTGCTCATAGTGGTTTGTCACCCCACACCGGCCAGTGCCCCCAGGTTCAGAAATGCAGTTGACCTTCCAGGGACCACAGTGAGGTCAGCACACGCCTCGCTTTCTCTGGCAAGTATCTGAGAAATAGCATGGAATGAAACCCCCCATTCTCTACTTGGAGAACTGAATCTCTATTTCTGCCTTCCTTCTGCATGGCTCCCACCTTTTCAGTGTGTATTTACATTTTCCCCGAGCCATACCCTTACCTGTAGAGGGATTAGAAACAAGGAAATTACCACCCACTGGTCACTAATACACGCAAAGGCATCGAGACCGCGCGTCTGGGCAAAACGGTCTTTGCTTTTCCTACCCAGCCATTTGCTGTCCACATGGAGGGCACCCGAGAGGCCCTTTCCCCTCTGGACTTCCGCCCTGTCCTCACCCTGGGTGGGGGTTTTTGGTTTGGGTTTTTTCCGAACCTTTCCCTGACACCCCTGGCCCTGAGTCAGTGGTTCTCAAAGTGTGGCCCCCAAACCAGCAACAGTAGCAACCGAGAACTTGTTAGAAAAGTAAATTCTAGGCTTCTGCCCCACATCCACTAAATCAGAAACCCAGGGGCTAGCGCGGAGGGGGGGGGGGGGCGGTGGCAATCTTTTAGCAAGGCTTCCAGCGATGCTGACATAAGGAAGAATAGCTGCTCTCAGGTCTACCCCGGGCATCTGAGAGGGCCCCCCCCCCCCCAAGGAGCCGTATGGCCTCAGGGTTTAAAAGTTGCAGCTCTTCTTGGCCTGAGGCTAAAGTGGGTCACTTTAGAGGCTGTCAGGCACCCTGCAGTCCCCACATGCAAGGGAGCCTCGCGGGCAGTGTTTCCCCTAAAGCCTCCGACACTGCTCCCTGAGGTCGGGCCGCCTGCACCTGTCAGCTGGCTGGGATTCCTTTCCGCCAGCTTGATACTCTGGAACATAGGTCCTTGTCCTCAAAACATGGTAAGGATTTCTTGCATGACCCACTCCTTCGCTCAGACTCCCACTGACGGCTGGGTAGTTCTGAAGCCCCCATCCCAGCCAGTGAGGATTGCCTTGTTGGAAACGGGGCAGGCATGACTCTGTGTGGGCCTTCGGCCTCAAATGGTTGGGCTCCTGACACAGTTGAGTTTTAACTGTGGTTCCCCCACCTCAACCAAGTTACACTTATGGCAACTTCCCTTTATTCCTAGAGGCTGAGGGACGGGGCTGGGAAGGCTCCTGGAGTTCGTAGAAACGGAACGTTTGCCCATACGAACCTGCGCATGAGATAACTGTGGGCAGGAGAGTGACCTTGGTTGCTGAGATCTGGTGAAACAGTCCGTGTCAGGGAGGATCTTTCTAGCGGAGCGCACCACAGCTTTATCTTTGGGGCGCTCTTGGCCACCCCAAGATTTTCAGGTCCTAACCCTCTGATTTGTTGCGGAAGTGAAACCAAGTAAGGCAAATGCACAGGATTGAACATTTGACCCTTTGTGACTTACGCTAAGTGAAATAAGCCAGTCAGAGAAAGACAAGCATCGTATGATTTCACTCCTCAGTGGAATCTAATGAACTAGCAAGCAAAATGGAGACAGTCTCCTAGATAGAGAGCAGAAGGTCGGGGGCAGGGAGAGTTGGGGGACTGGGCTTTGTGGAGGATCGAGCAAACAAGAAAAGAGAGAGAAAAAACAAACAAAGGCCTTTAGTGCCTGGGAAGGTGGACTGAACTCAATCAGGAGGAGAAGCTTAACCATAGTCAAGGTGAAACGTAACACCCGTTGAAAAGGAAAGCAACGAATATAAACACTATCAGGACAGGGGCGACTAAACTTCTCAATGGCTCCCATTTTTAAAAACTGTAAGTGGACAGTCCGTCTGACCAGGGATATGATGCAGACACCAGACCTACTGGAAATGTGATCCTCGGCTGCCGCCTTGGAAGATGAGGCAAATAATAGCTAACGTTTTCGGCCCGGCTTCCTTTGTGCCGAGTGCTGTTTCTGATTTCTGGGGCTTTATGTGAATAGCCTCAGTAATCTTCACACCGACGCTTTCGGGGAAGTACTGTCATTCATCTGGTTTTACACGTGAAGTCCCTCTCTGGGCAACACATTCCAGCGTGCCCGTGACTGAGCAGGGCCTCCACAGCGACCCGAATGGTGAAGACGTTTGGAACCACGTTGGAAGGGATGACGAAAACTCAACCCAAGCAGCACGTTTCCAGTCGTGTGGCAGAATAACATGTGTGGATAGAAGAGATGGCTTCGGGTTTTGACAGACTTGGAGTGGCGAGGCCTGCTCTCCATCAGGCTGGTACAGAGCTGACAGCCACCGGAGGACAGAGTAGAGGCCAGGAGCAGGGACTCCCGCTCCCAGGTTGACCTTGTCTCTGAGGCTTTTAGTTGCGTGTGGCCTCGGATCAGTGCCATGCTTGCGGCGCCTCAGTACCGCCATTTGTAGATGGAGATGACAGAAGTGCCCACGCCCCAGGTGAAGACTAAACGGGCAGGTGGTGGAAAGCTCTTCGCACAGGGCCAGGGCGAGGGGCAGGGCAACGCTCAGAACTAGTTAACTGCTGTGTTGTCGTTGTGCTCAGTGCGTGCGCATTGGAAGATGTCCGCAGACGCAGTGCACTGCTGTAGGGAAGAGTGGGTTCTCTCTTAGGGAAATACTTCTGCATTAACCGTATTACCTACCACCTAATAAGAATATTCTAGCCCTAACCGGTTTGGCTCAACGGATAGAGCATCGTCCTGTGGACTAAAGGGTCCCAGGTTCGATTCCAGCCAAGGACACGTACCTGGGTTGCAGGCTCGACTCCCCCGCCCCCAGTAGGGGATGGGCAAGAGGCAGCCAATCAATGATTTTCTCTCATCATTGATGTTTCTATCTCTCTATCTCTCTCCCTTCCTCTCTGAAATCAATAAAAATATTTTAAAAAATAATCTAAGTCATCTGGTTGTTTAAGGTCCCCATGAAGCACTATGTTTATGACTTTAGGAGAATCTTAAAAATACTGTGACTGTTGGGTGTGTGTATTTTATTTATGAGTCAAAGGACGTCACAGTTGTATGAGGAAAGGCACAAGTGTTTCCGCTCTACAGTCGCATCTCGGGTAGGCTAAGTGTGGAAACGGTAGACCCCAAATTCACTGGCCTGAAGAAGCGATGGCTTGATCTCTCGCAGGCATGTGGGGGACCTAGGGTGAGGGGGATGGATCTTCCACCTTTAACCCTTGGCTCCCGAGGTCTCTGAGGGATCTCCATCCAGTCAGCTGGAGGAAACAAGAGCCTGGAGCGAACTCAGGAAGGTTTCATGGCCAGGCCTGGTGAGGCACACCTCACGCCAGCAGGCTGCCTATTGGCTGGAGTTCAGGTGCATCCTGAGAAACAGGGACGGCTGCTGGGAAATGTAGTCGATATCCACACAAGACTGTCCAAACCTGTGGAAAGCGTTTGAGTCACACAGAGGACACGCCTGGAAGTAAGACCTCAATAGACCGAGCAGGTGCTCTGGAGAGGACTGCCTTGCCATTTCTCTTACATGTTTGGAATGAAGGAGGGAGTGTAAGGGAGATTATGTGAAGGTGGGAGAAGTGGGGAGGGAATCTCTCTGACTGGATTACAAGATATTTAACAAGAGGATGTACTCTCTTGAATGTAGTTATGTTTCCAAAGGGCCTGGCATTCGTAAGGTGTGTTAACCTCGACACACAGAACAGTGGACGGGGCCCTAAATGGTTTGGCTCAGTGGTAGAGCGTCGGCCTGCGGACTCAAGGGTCCCAGGTTCAATTCTGGTCAAGGGCATGTACCTTGGTTGTGGGCACAACCCCAGGTGGGGGTGTGCAGGAGGCAGCTGATCAATGTTTCTCTCTCATCGATGTTTCTAACTTTCTATCCCTCTCCCTTCCTCTCTGTAAAAAATCAATAAAAATATATTAAAAAACAAAACAATGGATGGGGCTTGCTTAAGGCAAAGAGGAACCTTTTTATAGGCCACTGTCGCGGGTACTGCCATTAACTCCGGGCCTACAACTGCTGCTGCAGCTGCCTCAGTGGGTGGCACGGGTGACAGCGATTGGGATCAGCCCCCTGTTTTCACCCTCTAGGGCCTCACCCCCGCCTCAGGTGCCTTTGACACCCCCCTCTGATACCTACCCACACGGGAGTGCTTCCCAGGCCCTCCTGATGGGTCCCAGTGCGGATGGCTCTCAGGATTGGTCAGCCTCACTCCCTCCCAAGCGGGAGGGTTTCTGGGTCACGGCTCAGTACGGTTTTGCTTCAGGTCAGCTCCTCACCTCCAACGGGTGTCACCGCTGTTGGACTCAGTCATGGTTTGTGTGAACCCAAGACCCACGTGGGTTATTAAAGAGAATAGCGTAGCAAAGAAAGTGGAGTGCACATCTAAAATACAGTGTTCAGAGCGTGGCTGCGGAGGCCCTTTGCTGAAGTGCACCAAGGCCCTCTGGGTGGAGGACGAGCGGGACTCAGGGTGGGTGGCGACCCAGAGCGTGCACTTGGAGCTCCCACGGCCTGAGTGCGTTCTAGCTGCGCAGCATGACTCGGGGCAGGATCACCTAAGACCCAGTGTGCTCGTCTGTCGGGTGAAAATGAGAGCAGCCTCCCACGGGGAACTGTTCTACTAAACGAGACAGTCCACGTGAGACGGCGATCTTGTTTGTCTAGTCCACAGTAAGCTCATAGTAATACATGTCGGCTATTGTCCGTATTAAAATAGAAAGTCAAAAAGACTGAATACTGACTAAAAGTACAGGGTCTAAAGCCAAGCATCCTGGGTTTGAATTCCCTTTCACTCCCTTCCTCTCTCTAAAACCATTTATTTTTTTAATTAAATTTATTTTTTTAATTAAAAAATAAAATTAAAATAATGGAGACAAAAACTGTCCCAATGCAGCTTGCATTTTAGGGCGGGGCAGGGGGTGGTGGTGGCGGGAGACTGATCATCAAGAAGCAAAACATGTACACGTTAAAGCATTGAACATGCATCCTGATCACATGCCTGTGAAGTATTCCGTCTCTATCTTCTATACAGAAAGCACTTAATAAATGTTAGTTACTAGTATTGATTATCAATTTATTGCCGTTACTGCTAATTCTAGAGTTTGCCACTGTAGTATAGCTTAGTTTATAATAACATTATGGTGCAAGGTAGGTAGACTTTGCATTAGCAGTGGTTCTCAACCTTCTGGCCCTTTAAATACAGTTCCTCATGTTGTGACCCCAACCATAAAATTATTTTTGTTGCTACTTCATAATTGTAATGTTGCTGTCGTTATGAATCGTAATGTAAATATCTGATGTGCAGGATGGTCTTAGGCGACCCCTGTGAAAGGGTCGTTCGACTGCCAAAGGGGTCGCAACCCACAGGTTGAGAACCGCTGCATTACCGCATAGATGGCCAGGAAAGGGCTGCCCTCGCTTTGGGGCTGATGTGAAGAGTGCTGTGAACCTCTCAGAGAGCAGCATTCCTGAGCCGTTCCAGGTCTCCAGCAGGGAGGCAGCCGTCTTAGCCAGTGGTGCTGCCAAGTATTAGGTCTGGACGCTAGAACTCTCCGCTCACCCGAGGAGGGGAGGGGTGGACCGCGTGCTGGAGCCAGGTCAGCACATGCTGAGGCCGCATGCTCAGGGAGGAGCTCCACAGGGCTGACAGCTAACTTCCGGTGCTTTGGGGGGACATGCCGGGCAGTTCTAATAGGATTTTTGTTTTGTTTTTTTACCTAGTGTTTTGGCAAGCCATGGGTGTCTCTTGTAGCACATAAAAAAAAAAAAGTTCTATTTTAGCAAATCCCTTTAAAAGCCTCCAGGCATGTGACAGAAAAATAACAAGGCTTTCTCTTTTTTTTGCAAGACTTGGCTGTAATGTCAAGGTCATGCTCCCCAGGGAGCTCAGGGAGCCCTCAGCCAGGCTGCGTGGTCCAGGGCCCCCCTGACCCTCTGCTTCGGGCCATGTTGCCGCCCAGCTCTCAGCTGCCTTTCTCCGGCAGCGGCATCCAAGGCCACGAAGAGGCTTTGGAAGCCGCGGAAATTGGGTTCTTGCAGTTAATTTCCACGCAGATTCATCTCCCTACGTGGTCCCCCTCCCTCCCGCAGCCTGGAGCCAAGCGGTTTTGCTCTTTTCTGTGTCAAAGTTTCTGTGTGGTTTTCTCTCTCCTCTCTCAGTCACGTTCTTTGTGAACCGGACCTGGCACCTCATCGCCGTCATTCTCACCAGCATTTCAGGGACATGGGGTCCTTCTTGCAAACGGGCTGCTCCAGTTCTCAATGTTAGTAGGTTGCCTACACAATGGCTGGACTCTATTCGGTACTTTCCAGAGCCTTTATTTAAACAAAATCTTATCACAAAGCCCCTGTACATAAAACAGACAGAGTGGTTAATAGCACGGAGTCCAGAGCAGCAGTCGCCCACTGGCGGTCCGTGAGGTCCGAAAGGTTGGTGACGGCTGTTCGAGAGACAGCCTCGCTGGGCCCTGGTCCTGGCTCTCGCGCTTACCATGGCGCTTCCTCACGCCACAGCCTCCCCTGGAGCAGGTCCCAGGAAGCAGCTCCGGACAGTGCTGCTGTGTTACTGCGGGGTCCCGTGAGGCACCTGTTCGCGTCCTTTCGCCGCGGCCGCTGGCCTGAGCACACGGAGGGCTTCTCTCCCGTGGGCACGGCCGGGCCGGGGAGCGGGTGGTGGTGGTGGTCACCTTGGACCCTGCGACCAGTGAAGGACCGTGGGTGTCCCGGCGCTGCCTGTCAGGGAGCACGGTGGCCGCTTCCAGGAAAGTTACGAGCCTTACAGCACCCGTGTTGTTGCTGTTTTACTCACTTAATTCCTTGCTGCTTTTGCTCTTCCCGCCTTTTCATTGCCACGCGCATTTTTTTTAATCTGGTGTGTATTTGTGTAATCTCCCTTTCGATCCTTTCTTGCGCAAGGCAAAGTCTGAATAAGATGTTCTGCAAACGGTTTTATGCTTAAAACGTCCAAAACTAAAGGAGTTCCCTTCTCCCAAATGGAGCCCTTTCCCCCGTTCCAGTTTTGTTTAAGGTGCCACCGAGCATCCCACTAAACTAGAAACCTGGGGTAAGTTACGGCGACCGCTCTTTCTCCTCTCCCTTTCCCCGCCATGGCTACCACCGGTGCCTGCCGATAGCCCGCAGCGTCTTCTGTGGACGCCATCTAGGAGCCGCCCAGGGATCCATTGGTTTCACTGGCTCCCGGTTCAGTCGCTAAAATGCTGGCAGCCCCTCCCCTCCCTGTTTAATGCCGGGTGCCGTCTCATCTTCAGAATCAAGTGCAGACTCCTTAGCTTTCTTTGTCAGCCTCCCTCTGCCTTCATCCCCTGCCACCTCTGATCCTCGTACCCAAGCCCTGGCAGTGCCAGCCCACATCCTTACACCTCCCGGAGCTGCACTGCCCTCCAAGCCTTGTTGTGACAGCAGCTCCCGGGTGTCTTCTAGAAGACATGACTTCTGCGTCACTTCTTCCTCCTGGTCTTCCCTGTCCACGGTGCCCCTCTGGGGGCCAGGAGCCCAGGGACGCCTTCTCTGAGCTGTCGCTTCACTTTTCACACTGCAGCATAATGGAGCGTCTCTCCCTAGTAGGCCAGGGCCCATTTGAAGCAGGAATCAAACCTTATCTTTGTATCCCCTCCGAGCGCTCCCAGAAGCAGGCTCCCCTCTGCTTAGGCTCCTTGTTTATAAACAGGATGGCTATTCAAAAAGCCCATGACACCGTGATGCCGTGGTGGGCTTTCTAACGTGCTTTAAAGGAGCCTGGGTGAGTAGGTACCCTTAGTCTGGGGGTGACTCTAAATGGGGGTGCACGGGGACCTGGAATCTGAAGGCCATGGCTCATTGTGGGGAAGCGGCCCCTCATGGTCCCCAGCACATATGGCACCTAATGACCACGCCTCCCCCACCGCCCCAAATCCACTGCAGTCAGACCCGAGTCGGGCTGGCTCTGACTGCAGAAGACATCAGGGACATGTCGCCTCTCGGGGCCTCCGTGGCCCCCTTCGGCCAGGACCGGCACTCCCCGCCTGGACTTCAGCAGCAGTTGCTCGTTCCCTCTTCAGCTGTGTCTTCACAGACCACTGTCCACACTCCATGGGGGAATCGTTGTCAGCGATCCAACCTCTGTCCCAAGCCCTCCGAAGCTCATGGTTGATTTTGTTTGAACTCCACGATGCCTGCCAGGTCCTCTGCCCACCTCCCCAGCCCCCCAAGCCCATCTCATGTTCTCACTGACCCTTTGCCCAGCTTCACACATGCCAAGTGCGCTCCTGCACAGAGTCTCTGCACATGCCCCTCCCTGGCTTCCCGCGTGGCTCCCCGCTGCCAGGCCTTCGGGCCTCCCTGTCCCCTCCTGGCCCTGCTGGCTGAAGCGTCCCAGCGCCTCCCACACAGCCCACTGCTTTCCCACGCTGCGAGCTCCATGCCACAGAGAGGGCTCTCGGTTCCCCGCCAGGGTTCACGCCTGGCCGGCCAGGGTGGCCACTCTGGAAATATTTGCCAAAAGGAAGAAAACAGGGTCTTGAAAGTCACAATTTGATCAGTAAAAGTGTGGTCGGTGTTACTGGGGCCCCCCTTCCATGCATGGTCACGTGGGTTTACGTTCAAATTTTTATGGTGAAAATGCTCAAGTTCCTTTTGGGGCCGTGGTTCTCAGCCTTCTGGCCCTTTAAATACAGTTCCTCATGTATGTGGTGACCCCCCCCCCAACCATAAAATTATTTTCGTTGCTACTTCATCACTGTCATGTTGCTTATAATGTTAAGAATCGTAATATAAATATCGGATATGCAGGATGGTCTTAGGCGACCCAAAGGGGTCGTGACCCCCAGGTTGAGAACCGCTGCTTTGGAGGCGGAGCCCTTCGTGGCTGTGCGTTTCCGACAGCCCTTCTCGGGCGGTTGAGACAGATTCGCTCCAGATTGGTGGTTTGGCCCTGTCTGGCGTCTGCAGCCACAATCGCCTCTCGCTAATTTAGGGTACCCCTAGATTTCCAGTGCATGCGTCCCGCTCGGCAATATAGGACAGGAGCCAGGGGACTGTGCTGTCCCCCATGGCCCTCCCAACGCACGGCTCCCGTCAGTGAGCTCTCTGGTGCAGACTCTCGCTCCTTCTGGGTCACTGCCATTTGTTCTCATTTCACTATTTTTGTCCCTGCTAATTGTCTGGAGAGGGAAATTCACCCGAGTCCAACATTTTCCGTGTTACTGGATTTCACAAAGGAGAGAAGAGAGAGGGTGGTCCGCCCGGGCACACAGCAGGAGCCCAGTGCAGGCAGAAAAGATGGCAGCTGGACGAAGGTGGGACTCAGGACTGGGGAGAACCTCGCCTTTGCCCTAGGTGGCAGAAGGCCTCGTGGGAGGACCTAGATGCTCGGAAGCAATGGGAGTTTCTATGGCAACGGACTACCAGGAACAGGAGAAGGCGTAGCATTGAAGAAAGAACCCCCGAGGTGAATGTGAGGACAGGGTCTCAGCCTGGCCAGACCGCTAACCTCCCTCGGTCTTGGTTTCTTCATCCCTAAAATGAAACTGTTAAACTAACAGGATTTCTAAGCTCAGACATTTCCGGGGAGCTGTGGCCAAGCCTTTGTCCCAGGGCCGAGATAGGACAAACTCAGATTCGGTCAAGAAGTTGGGTTTCTTTGCGGGTTAATTAGCCCAGTGAATTCTCCCACCTTCATTCTCCGATGAACATGCATTGTAGGTCATTTTTAAATTCCTTAGACTTCGGAAAATGGTGAGAAGTCTTCATTACAAATAAACACGTAAGTTGTGTAAGTGCAGAAACCCCACACGTGCAGGGACCTCCCCTTGGCGAGAATGCCGTGGGCATCGATGAATCACACTCAGATCGTTTTCATCTGCGAAGTTCATGTGAACCCAGGCGCCAGGAGGCCTCAAGGCAAAAATAGATGTCCTTCAAAGCTTTCATGGCTTCCAAGAGGTACCCATCTGGAAACCAAATGAAGGCGCTGCCTCTCATGAAAGAGTCCTCACAACTGCCATGAAAGGCTGAGTAATCCCAGCCAGACGTGAGAAAGTGTGAACTTTTTCATCTGTGACTGAAGGAACATGACTACAATTAGGGCCCGTTCCTTTGGGGTTCTGGGACAGCGTCAAGCACTTCGCTCCAAGCACCACGGTCTAGTCTTTTAAACAGCAAACTCAATGTTTCAAATAACAACACATGTCTCCACCAGTGCTCTCTCTAATTGCTGCTCAGCCTCCCTCAGTCGCACCAGACTGAGGACGGGAAGGTTTGCGTGTGGAAAGCCTCCATCTGCGTGTCTCCCTTGAGAGGTGGCTGTGAGTGGCACCGGCCAACGGGAGCCGGATGGCGCTCTGAAAGCCTCTTGTTCTATGGAGTGTGTGACTTGCTGATGGATGCTAAACATTCAAAATGTAAACTTGAATAGGTCCATAGAAATTGGGACGCGGAAACAAGGGATTTGAAGGATTGTGTTTCTCTTGAGTGTTTGGTGAAGTGGTGTTAGAGTAGGAAGTGCCTCTTCAGCAGAGTCATTAGAAGAACAAGCTCACAACTTGAACCTTGCCCCCAGGAAAAACACATTTGAACATGGTGTGTCTACAATGACATGTTTTTGGTGGATTTACTAGAGTGGATTTTTTTCCAGTGAATTTACCTTTTCATTAATTTTCTTCATTTCTGTGCGACATAGAAGGGTGAACTGGTTTGTTTGTTTGTTTGTTTGTTTGTTTATTTATTTATTTATTTATTTATTTATTTATTTAAAATATATTTTTATTGATTTTTTACAGAGAGGAAGGGAGAGGGATAGAGAGTCAGAAACATCGATGAGAGAGAAACATAGATCAGCCGCCTCTTGCCCACCCCCTACTGGGGATGTGCTCGCAACCAGGGTACATGCCCTTGACCGGGATCAAACCTGGGGCCCTTCAGTCCACAAGCTGACGCTCCATCCACTGAGCCAAACCGGTTAGGGCTGTTTTCTTTTTATTTTACTGCTTGAGGAAGAATTAAACTCAAAGTACCTAGTTTGTGTAGCACTGAAGATATTTTAATTCACCTGAATGTATTTATTTATTTTTTCAATGTACTAGCCCAGAGTATCAGTATTTCCTATCCTTCTTGTGTTGACAGTGGAAATGTTATTTCTCTGTTTCATGAATGGAGGTTTCTGCTTTGGGCACTGCTACTCCCAGCAAAAACGCAAAGTGGTTTATTCATCAAAGGTGGCTCTCCTGATTTCGTTGGTGATGTCCTTCCTCTTTTCCTGTCCTCAAACCTTCCATATTAAGATAATTCAGATTCCTAACTGAACCTTCAGAGCAGGAGGGAGAGTGGGGACAACAGGCCATACGGCTGAGGCACCTCAAACTGAAATGACTCAGTTGCCCACATACTTGAAGATTCAAACAGTGCCCAACAGCTGCGCATGGCCCCAGGCCTCCCTGCTGAGCCTTGTCTGTGAGGCGGCTTTTCCTGGTTGCCCACGCTCTCCCTAAGCCCCTCTTCCAGCTGGACTGGCCATGGCCTGGAGCTGCTTGTAAGCTCTGGAGGAGGAGGTTTTCTTCTTTGAGTCCCTGGAGATACTCTTTGGCTTTGGTGAAATCTTGACTGACATCACAGCTACCTCTCCAGCGAGCATCACTAAGTTCCAGCTGGTTGTGGTTAGAAACCCTGGTTTTCTCTCCCTCGCTGCTGCAGCTCCTGGTGGGGATTGTGCCACAGTGTCCGGCCTGTCACACGCTCTCATCTTTCCTGCCAATCAGCTCCTCCAAGATTCCACTACCCTCCCTCTTCTTCTCCCTTCTGTTACCCTTTTCTTGATTTGACACCCTCCTCTTTGTTCATGACAACCTTCCTCCTCAGGAATTTATTTAGTACTAGAGGCCTGGTGCATGAAATTCATGCACAGGTCCCTATGCCTGGCCAGTGATTGGGGCTGATCAGGGGCAGGCCAGTCAGAGCTGGGCCGGAGAGGAGGAGAAGGTCACTGGGCCAGGTGTGGAAGGAACAGACACCAGCACCTCGTCACCATGCAATTCTTCCCCTCCTCCTTCCCGGCTGCACCACCACTGCGGCGGGCAGGCAGCGGGCCAATCAGGGCCTTCCAGCCATGAGGAGGGACAGGGCAAGGGAGATTGGCCCCTGGCCCCGAGGAGGGAGCCTGCCTTCAGCCCCCCTGGGAATGGTACCATGTCCACTGCCACCCACCCCCGGTTCCTCGTCCCAGGCCAGGGGCCAGCCCCAATCAGGCAGTCAGGGCCTGCTGGCCAGGGGGAGGTACTGTGGGAGGTTGGCCAGCAGGGGAAGGTTGACTATGGGAGCACACTGACCACCAGGGGGCAGCTCCTGCATTGAACATCTGCCTCTGATGGTCAGTGGGTATTACAGCGACTGGTCGTTCTGGTTGTTCTGGTTGCCTAGGATTTTATGTATATAGATATTTATATGTACATGTTTAGGTCATGAAACAGTTGTAAAAACAAACAAAAAAATATCCCAAGAAAACAAAACTTTCTGCTATGACATAATCAGTATGTGTTACTTTATACAGTTTAGAAAAAGACAAATAAATAATATTAAGAAAAGAAAGGCTCAGTTGCTTGAGCATTGTCCCATGCACCAGAAGGTCACATTCGATTGCTGGTTGGAGCACAGTGCCAGGGGGCTCAATTCCCAGTAGGGGTGTGTAGGAGGCAGCTGATCAATGTTTCTCTCTCACTGATGTTTCTGTTTCTCTCTCCCTCTGTCTTCCTCTATCTGAAATCTATTAAAAAATAGATACTAAGAAAAGAAAAAAGAGCCTGGCCAGGTGTGGTTCAGTGGTTGGGTGTCAACCTATGAACCAGGAGATCACAATTCAATTCCCGTTCAGGGCACATGCCCAGGATGATCAATCCCCAGTAGAGGGTGTGCAGGAGGCAGTCAATCAATATTCTGTTTCATCACTGATGTTTCTATCCTTCTCCTTCCTCTCTGAAATAAAAAGATGTATTTCTACCACCCAGAGATGATCACATACTTTTGCACTTGACAGTCCTTCAGATATTAAAAGGCACTTATTGTAATCCTCCACAAATCTTCTCTCCTTCAGAATGCACATCCCTGGTGTCCTTAACATTCTTCAGAGCCGGTGGGAGCCCCCCAGTATTCAGGTCTCTGGCCGGGTTCTAATGAAATTTCCCTATTCACACATGGCGCCACTCGGAACTGAAATGACCCAGAGGATGCAGCCCTGATGCTCCCATCCCCCCGCGCCCCCCTCCCCCCCCTCAAAGACAGCATTCTTCTGCCCATTCTCACCTTCCCAGCAGCCATGCTACAGAGCCTTGCTCCAGTTGATATCCTTAGTTACAGAATCTGTTGTCTCCCTTGTTGAAAACAGAACCCGATTTCCTCTCTCCAGTCTCTGGGCTCACCTCCTCTTCACTGCCGCTCCTCCCAGATTCTCGACCGCACTGGGACAGCCTCATTCTCACAGATGGTCAGGGCCTGAGCTGTGTGTGATTTGTGGAGGCGGGAGGACTCGACCCCATTTGTCGCAGCCAACTTCTCTTCTGGACTCTCTTCACCTGTCTGAGGCCGTAGCTTGTTTGGTTTCTTTTGTTTTTTGTTTGTTTGTTTTTAAATATATATTTTTATTGATTTTTTATAGAGAGGAAGGGAGAGAGATAGAGAGTTAGAAACATCAATGAGAGAGAAATATTGATCAGCTGCCTCCTGCACACTCCCCACTGGGGATGTGCCCGCAACCAAGGTACATGCCCTTGACCAGAATCGAATCTGGGACCTTTCAGTCCGCAGGCCAACACTCTATCCACCGAGCCAAACCAGTTATGGTGCCTTGTGAACACTTTTGATAGGTTGGTGGTACCATCTGTCCTTGGCCTTCCCATCGGAAGAAATGGGATCTTGAATTAACCCCATACTACTTGTCTGAGAGCAGGGAAAATGTAAAGTCCAATATGCATTTCTTCAGCTACATGTCAGAATGATTCCTGGGTGTGGAATGAGATCTAATGGGGAAGCTTTAGATATCAACATTTTGCAGGAAATGGTGTCAAACTAAACCTGGTTACTGCAAGGTCCAGGGAGGAATAAGAAGCTGCATGGTTGAGACGTGGAAATGAATTCTTAAGTCCTATTCTGGGCACTGCTTACGAATCCCAAAAAGTTAAATAGAGAACTGTATGGACAGAGGACGAGGCAGAGGAACACATTTCATAAGTAACACATTTTCACCTTAAGTCCCAGTATAGTCCCTCTGTGAGCCGACTGGACCACGTCAAAGTCTTCTGTTGTCCAAGCTAGAATCAGATCCAGCGCTTAGGACCAGACAAGCCTATTTGCCTCCTTCCCCCTTGTCCTGGTGACGAGGAAAGACGTTCCAGAAAGGCAGCAAATACAAAACTAAAATGAGAACCAGAGCAAGAAAGCCCCATGCTTCCAGTCAGAACTAGTTGAAGTCAGAGCAGCAGGAGCACGCCCGGAGCTTTCTGACCTGCCAGCCATTCAAGAGAAGAGCCAGCTTGAGGAAAGCCAAAAAAATGGGGCGGAGGGAGAGAGCTGAGCTTTCCTCCCGGCTGCCCCTACCTTAGCCTCTCGCTAGGCCCCTGCAGCTCTGTGAATGAAGTGCGTCTCGGAAAAGAAAACGGGGTCAGAAGGAGACTCTTGCTGCAGCTTTTGTGCAAGAGAGAGCAGCCCTGATTTTTCACCTCACAAGGCTTCTGGAAGGTGGGAGTGGGGCTCCCAAGAGTGACACTCGCCGTGTCCGTAGACTGTCACTCATTCAAGTGCATTCATCCTGAATCTGAGCCACACGACGTAGAAAATGAAGAGTGTTCCCCTCCTGATCAGACTTGGGGAAGGCGTGTTCCCCTCCTGATCAGACTTGGGGAAGGCTGCACGGATGTCTAGTGTTGGAGAACAGCAACACATATTGGTAGATTACAGGTTCCGAAAAGAGAAAAGTGCTTTCCAGACTCTTTTGAGCCTGAATTGTTGGGGTGGTTTCCTATTATCATGCAGAAGAGTGTTCCATGGGAAATACTATAGAGGCCAGCTGTAATTCATTGATTTATTCTGTGACAAGAGTTCACCAGGTAAATGAGAAAATGGGCCCATCTTTATACATGTTCTCACTTAATACTGATCTCCACCTTTTCTATGTACATTCCTTGGAACAGTTGTTCAATTCCACAGTTTTAACTATAATATAAATATAGTTCTGTTTTTCTTTTTTAAAACGTATGTTTTTATTGATTTGAGAGAAAGAGAGAGACAGAGAGAGAGAGAGAAACATCAATCAGTTGCCTCCCATACCCATCCCAGCCGGGAACCAGACCTGCAACCTGACCAGGAATCAGGCTGGGGACCCTTTGGTGTGCAGGATGATGCTCCAAGCAACTGAGCGACCTGGCCAGGGAAGTCTATTTTTTCAGCACTGACCTCATCCCACAGCCCCACACTCACACTTCCATCTCTATACCCACCACCCTCACATACAACATGCCCAGTGTCATCTCCTCCAGACTGGCCTCTCCTCCCATCTCTCCTGTGGTTGGTAGCACCATCACCCTCCACTGACAGATTGGGAACTGCAGCAGATTCCCAGACCTTTTCATTTCTTTACTTGGAGAATACACTTTAAAGTATGTACACATGGTACATACACGTAGAATAAAAAATGCTATTGCGCTTTATTCCTAAGACTCTCCTATCTGCTTCCATAGATATAGCCCAGACTCTCACTGTTCACTTGGACAATTGCAATAACTTCAGGTATATGAAGGGTTCAGTAGAATTTTTGCATAGAAAGGGGATTTCCTATATTTGTTTGTCAAAATAAAATCTTAAATTACAGAGATGTGTGGGAAAATATTGAGATTATGGCATTAATCCTAAGGAACAGGATTTTGAAGCTAATGCTCAAGCAAAGAAGGAATGCTCTCATATTACACTGTCAGTCTCCCTCCTCTGTGGGAATCTGAACACATGACTGAAGTGGGAATGGGAAATCAGCATGTCATTTTTATTACAGATGTCCCCTTTGTGGGGGGTTTTCTTTGTTTGTTTGTTTGCCCATTGACCCCTTCCATCCCACACCTGTAGGTAGAGCACAGAAGGTTTTGTCTCGGTGCAGTGGCTGATGCAATGCTGTGAGCACACTCCAGCAGTTCAGATCTTTCTGGCACACCAGGAAGATGGCAACACCCGCCTGAGCCCCTCCTAAAGCCACATACACAGTACCCCAACCTTTACACTCATTGGCTCCCTAAGATGATGTTCCACGATTGGCCACCTCTGCTATAAATACTCTGTACTTCCTCAATGAAATTAGACCTGCGTCACAGAACCTGGTCTCCGGAGTCGTGCATGCAAGCATCCTAGCGCTAGGGGCTCCACCATCCTCACCCCTGGGAAATCCCCTGCTTCACACACCCACCCCTCCCAGGCCATCACCAGACTATTGTCTGTGTCCATGGGTCATAACTTGCAGGCATACAAGTTATTTGGTTAGGCTCTACCCAACCCCCCTTTTCCCTCTGAAATTGCTCAGTCTATTCCATGCTTCTATGTCTCTGGACCTATTTTTTTCATCATTTTATTTTATTCATTAGATTCCACATGTAAGTGATATCACATGATACTTACCTTTCTCTGATTGACTTATTTCGCCTCAGCGAAGTCACTAAATGCAATTTGTTTTTTCATTCATGCAGTTCCTTAGGATCACAACTGTGGACAGTTATTGTGCAAAGTAACAGTTTTACATTGTTGATTGTACAAGTTTGACCTTTGGATATGTGAATTTCTGATAATAATTCCAGCAGCACCATTAATAAGCTATACTTAAAGTCCTTTTGTATATAAACTCATTTAATCTGAAGGAAGTGGTTTTGTCCCTTTCTTTTTCTAATCCTCACCTGAAAATATGTTGTTGCTTTTTTAATTGATTTTTTTTTAGAGTGAGGAGGAAAAGAGAGCAAGAGAGAAATAGCAGAGAGAGAAACAAATATCGATGTGAGAGAGAAACATTGATCAGTCACCTCCCATATGTGCCCTGACAGGGAATCAATCCTGCAGCTTTGTTTTTGGTGTACAGGGGCAACATTCCAACTAACCAAGCCACCTGGCCAGGGCAAGCTATGGTCCCATTTTCAAATGGGGAAAATGGAGTCTCAGAGTGGCTTGAACTGGACTCCGAGCCCTCATCACTTTCCACTCTGCATCATCTGGCTCCCAAAACCCAGCTGACGTTTATGCTCAGCGCACGAGAGATGGGCTCCCCAAACCTTTGTTACGTAAGGAACTGACGCAGGGTCACCATCAGCAGCTAGAGGCAGAGAGGGCTGACAGGTAAGGCATCCAGCCTGTGACCTAATCGTGGGCCACAAGTGAAGCCACCTGCCCTGCCAGGTGCATTCACGTAGCTTAACTGGAGCAGGGCCTGTGGCAAGCAGGATGCCGGGTTTACTCACACAGTGTAGGTTGCCAGACCTTCTCAATACATTTTACAGTCTAGAAGGAACTGGCCATGGGTTGGGCTTTGTTCTCACGCAGCAGATGTAACTCTTGATTTATAGCATCGTAAAGAAGCAGCAGCAAAGGCTGCCTTGAGACTCTTGGCAGGCAAATCTAGATAAGGCTCCTGCGTGTCCGTTTGAAGAACCCCAGGGGTGGAGGCCCACAGGCTTGGGTCAGCGTGCAAAGGGAAGATTAGGAAATTCTTTTGCCATTTCCAGCCGTAGAATTTCACTGATTTGATTTAAATAGAATTGCCTCTTGTTTGTTTTATTCTGAGCATGAAGAGCCCGTTACCCACCATTCTTTGAATAAGACCAATTCCAATTGCACGAAGGAGAATGTGGCCCGTCACTCATTCTTTTCTTCAGGCCAAAACACCAAAATTGCTCCAACCTCCTTCAAAGCATCTATTTTCCACCCCTTGGATTGTTTTTGTTTCTCTTCTTGGGATTCTATTCCATTGCTTGGCCTTTTTTAAGCAGAGAGGTCAGAATTGGGCACAGTCCTCACGTGGGTGTGCCCGATGCAGAGTATGAGTAAATAGATGGCTTCCCAGGCTCTGCCTCTCCTACCTGCCTGAGCATACACACAGTGAGCTATTGTGGTCATCAGTTATTCAAGAAAAAAAAAGCTGGGAGTGGGGGGAGAAAAGATCATGCAAAAATGACTACATTAGAGAGAGAAAATAAATTACTTTGGTGGCCTCACCCAGTCTGGATACTTGCTGCGGGGAGAAAAATACATTCGCTTTGTGGCTTGACAAGTGTTAGTATGTATTCATGCTGGGGGACTGTGTATTGCTGCGAAATACAGGCATTGACCCTGCACTTAAGAACAGAAGACATGCCCTCGGGTGCAAATGGGAAATGAACCATTAAGTGTTCAATGTGTGCACTGCAGTTGAAGCATCCAGGCAGAACCTTCCCAGCAAAGTGCTTTTAAAACCATGAACAATGAGAAACCACTGTGGGATCTTCAGAAATGAATGTAGTTTGGAGTCTGTGGTCCTTTAAGAGAAAGTTTTAAAACCCACCAATTGGGAATGTAAATTGATACAGTCGCTTTAGAACATCCATTGGCAGTCCCTCAAAAGGTGAACCTTTGAGTTGGCAAGTCACTCAGAAAGCTCATTCCTAGGTACACATATGTAGCCAAGAGAATTAAAAACATATGTCCTCCAAAAAAAGTGGACCTGAGTGTTTATAGCAGCATTATTCAGTCGCCAAAGAGTGGAAACAACCCAAGTGTTCATCAGCTGGTGAACGGACAGACACAATGTGGTATATCCATACAGTGGAATAGTCACTTAGCCATCAAAAAGGAACGGGGTGCTGATACATGCTGCATTAAGGAGGAACCTTGAAATCATTATGTCGAGTGAAAGGACCCAGGCACACAGGCCATATATGATCTCACTTATGTGACATGTCCAGAATAGGCAACTCCATGGAGACAGAAAGCAGATTAGTAGCTGCCAGGGGCTTGAGGGTAGAAGGGGAATGGGGGTGACTGTTGAGGGGCCCTGGGGACTTTTTTTTTTTGAGGTGATGAAATTGTTCTGGAATTAGGTAGTGGTGATACTTGAGCAATTTTGTAACTATACTAAAAAGAATGAATTATATACTTCAAAGAATGAATTATATACTTTAAGGATGCATGTTATGGAACATTGATTATATTTTTAAAAGATAATAGGACAGACAACACCAATGTTAAGTTTTCTTCAATGGCTATGAGGCTTTTACCTCGCCTGGAAAATACTGCGCTGGTATAGCAAGCTGTTTGCAGAAATTGGCTGAATTCTGACATTGAGAAGGGATTCCAGGTGGTGTGAGGGCAGAGTGCGCTGGTTGTGAAGAAAACAGGGAACATCTGACTCCGTTCCTGCTCCACGAGTGGTCACTTGTTTCTGCTGCCACTTACAGATCTGAGTGCGTGTGGTGTGTGTTTTCTGACCATTTTGTGTGTGAATGTTTTTGCTGAGAAATTTAATTATGCATTTGAGGTCCTGTTACACGAATCACCTTATTGGCAAACATCTTCTCTCGTATGCGTTCTGAAAACGGAAGGACTAGAAACACCCAAACTAAGTCCAGGCTCCTGGGGTTCATTTTCCCCTTCCACTATATTTTGGCGCCTCCCATTGGCATTGACAGCCCGGCTGTCCTCTGGTGCTGGTAACCCTGGCTTGTCCCTCAGCTGCCCTGCTTCCTTTTCCATCGACACATTTCCAATACCTTTGAAGGAGACACGCTCCTGCAGCATCCAAACAGAATCCGTGAGGTCTGATGCAGTTTGACAAAATGCATACCCCCTACCTTGTACTTTAGAAATGACATCCCCTGCCCTAACCAGTTTGGCTCAGTGGATAGAGCGTCGGCCTGCAGACTCAAAGGTCCCAGGTTCGATTCCAGTCAAGGGCATGTACCTTGGTTGCGGACACATCCCCAGTGGGGAGTGTGCAGGAGGCAGCTGATCAATGTTTCTCTCTCATCGATGTTTCTAACTCTCTATCCCTCTCCCTTCCTTTCTGTAAAAAATCAGTAAAATATATTTTTTTAAAAATGACATCCCCTCTGTCAGAAAAGGTTTTCCATCTGGTTTCTCTTCTGTCACCTCATCCCAGATCTCCCCCTCCACTCTGGGAATGTGCGGTTTCATGGTGCGTTTCAAATCACTGGCAGCTGAAGTGTGTGTAATGGAATCGGGGCATCCCATGAATACTCTCCACGGTGTTAGCGTGGCTTTTGTGTGCAGCTCTGTTCCAAGGGGTCTCATGACACAGACGCATCCCATGGAGGGGCTTGCTGGTAATGGGCTCCGTGTCCGCCATGATTGATGAGAGGTGCTGAGGTGACTGCTCCCCTCCTGGCACTCCTGTCCTGCTTTCTATTTAATTAGAACCGACATTGTGGTGATGGCCACCTCCTAAGAAGAAAAGTAGTCGATATAGTTGTCCTACTTCTCCACCCGCGTATGTCGGGCTTCTTCTCAGAATCATTGAGATTTAGACTGGAAGGTACCTGAGAAATAGCATGGTCCTCCCTTCTCTTCATGGGCGAGGACACCGGGTCCCGGAGCTAAAGGTGCGTGTAGGGTGGGGCGGGCACCTGCGAATTCTGACTCGCAGGCCTGTGCCATGGACTTCTGAGCTGGGAGGGGGGCTGGCAGCGAGCCCCTGCCCCACAGTGCCTGTCACTCGGTGCCGTGGCTCTCCCGCCGGTACCTCCTGGCTAAGCCGCCGGAACCGCCAACACCCAGGAAGGGTGGACACTGCTGAGCCTTCAGCTTCCATTTTTCTCTTCACCAGTTACCCTTTTTGAGTAACTTGGGGAGCAAGATGTAGGTCTTTTGACTCCAGATTGTGACGAGGAGGGCATAAGTAGCAGGATTTTCCAGGAACTGTTCTCCGAACTCAGAATTCCCATAAGTTAGGAATAAATGGCTTTTACCCTCTCCTGTGGCTCATATCTGGGGCGTGGGGTGTGGAGAGAGCATTTTAAAAACTTCATATCATTGCTTAACCTCCCCCTCCATCTGTGCACTTGACTCATAAAAACACATTAAACCTCATTCTTCACCATATTATAGATAATGCCCCATCTATTATGCGAGACAAGATGTTAAATACAGCATATACATTCCAGTTACCGTCTCTGTGAGTGAAAGGCTAGCTTTAACTCTGGGAAATATACTCAGGAAGCACCCGCTTTGTATGGTAAGGAATGCCAGGTGGGGGTGGTTGCCCATGGATTACACCAGTCCAGTCCCTGGCAAGTTCCTTCCTTAATCTCTGGCTAAACTCTGAGTATCATTCCATTTCTGACCAGACTCATAGCCACAGGTCAGGCCCCGAGGCTCCAAGAGAAGGGTCAGGGCAGGAGCCTAACTCTCCTGTATTCTCACTGCTGCCACAGCTGGCTTTCTTCTTAAGATTTCCTTAGGAGAAGCACTTCATGAAACAGTGAAGTAGGAGATCCGAGGTATTCCAGGGTCCCGTCACGACAGAGCGTGGCGACGAAGGCTTTCCCCTGTGCGACAGTGGCGGTTGCCTTCACACGCCCTCTGTTCTCTTTGAACTCCTTCCCTCCATGGCCCTGCTCCAGATTGGGGACCGGCCCTCTGACAGATTGACCCCGGGATGAAAGAGGGAAAGATCAGAAGGAAGCCAGGCATCGTGAAGTAAGAGGCAGAGTGATTTAGGACTGAAGAGTTTGACTGCCAAAAGCGCTGTCCTCTTTAACCCGCAATGTCTCGTAAAGGGAGAACTTGATAGTTGAAACAGATGTGAAGGCCGTCTGCACACAGATGGATGTGGATGAACTCACCTATTGGAGAAGGTCATCAGCTAGAGTTACCCCAGCGGTGAAGACTGGGATTGGATGCTGATACCGCCTGTGTGTGAGTTTGAAATTTTAAAACAGAGTGAGCATAGAGGTGGCTACCTCCCCGCCCGCTGAGTGCACGGCCCTGCCTTGTGCCCCCTTATCTCTCAAGTCCCTTTTTAGTGGTGATTCAGCCAGTACATTTTTTTTTTTAGGTCCATTGTCTTTTTGTAAAATCAATGAAAAGGCATTATGGGTTTTTGAGGGCTCAGACTATACATACGGTTAGACAATTACAGATAATCATGTTGCTACTAAGAAAAGATTTTGTTGGGGGCCTTCACTCTGCATAAAGTGTTCACCTACCCAAGTCAACCTCTCTCTTCATTCATTTAATCTAAGGTGACCAGCCAGTCCCGATTTTTAACAATTTGTCCCGCGGCCCATGGCGTTTTTAAAAAGTCCCGATTTTTGGAAAGAGACATATGTACTACTCTTTGTAATATTTTAAGTAATAATAAGAAATTTAAAAAAGAAACCCCCCCCCCCCAGTCAATGGTGTCCCACTTTACCAATGTTAAAATCTGTTCACCTTAATTTAATCACATATCCATCAGCAAATGGTTAGTGTGCCTGCCCACAGGTTGGGCACTGGGCGCTGGAGGCCCAGAGACAGGACTGGGCTCTGCCTGGAAGAGACGCTCGGGTAGTTAGCAGCAGCGTGGCAGCTGGCAGTGAGCACCTGGGGCTGTGGCACAGCTGGGCATACGGCGCCATGGTGGTTCAGAGAAGGGTGTGGAAGGAAAACCAGGAAGGCAGAGGCAGAGGGACTATTCTCAGAGAGGAACAGGTCGGCCAGAGGAAGCGAGAGGTAGAAGTGTAAGGAGTGGGGCTAAAGCTAGAAATAGAGGCAAAAGCTAGACGGGGAAGGAAGTCAGAAATTCTGGGAAGCATCCAGGGGCTTCAGGTAGGGGGTCAGAATCATGCGTCAAAACCACCTTGTGACCATGTGGCTCATGGGCCAGAGGGTGGGCCTGGGGTAGGGAGAGCAGAAGAGCTCCTGAGTCCTGTAGACAAGTTCTGGATCAAGGCAGGGACAGTAGGCATCGAGGAGGGTGACAGATTCCCGTGCTGGTGAGAAGGTGAAGTTTGCAGTACATGGTGCCTGTTAGGACTTGCAGGTGAGGTGTCTGAAACGGCCCCCTGGTCTGGACGGGCAACCAGGTGGAAAGTGAAGTGGTGTTGTCCCCTGCCATAGGACAGCTTTGGGTGTTGGTGGCAGTGGCATCTTTCATTCAGTCTGAAACATACTAAGTCTGAGATGCCGGTGAATAGTCACGAGATGTCTGTCAGCAGGTGGCCGTCTCAGGCAGGAAAGGAGATTTGGAGTCATCAGCACGTGGAGTTGTCGAAAGCCCTTTGTTTATTGAGTGACTATCAGGGACACGCTGTCGGAGCCGGCCTCACGGGTGCAATTCCTGTGTGCGCCACGCAGGCCGCCCTCTCGAAGGGCTCCACAATTGATGTAAGGCTTTGCTGCCAGCACTTTAAAATTCTCATTAACAAGCGGCCCTGCGTTCTCATTTTGCACTGGGCCCTGGAAATCGTGTAGCCAGTCCCATGTGTAGCAGGGGGGCTACAGTGTTAAGCAAGACAGACAGAGTTCTTGCCTTAGGAGTTAACCGACTACAGTTAAGTCATCAAGAACAAAATGGGATGTTTCTACATTAGAAGTACCAGGGTGAGGGAGCGTGTAGGAGAACCCACTAATCCTAGCCCTGGGGGTTAAGGAGTTAGGAAATGAGAGTGCCAGGGAGACGGGAGAGAGAGACAAACAGTGGCCCATGGAGAGGGCAGAGGGGATGTCCTGAGGGTGGGAGGGAGACCAGGAGAATGAGTATCCCAGGCGCCAGGACTGGGAGAGACTGTCCAGTCTGCTCAGGTGCCAGGCGTGTGATCGTTCCCACTGGGTACCGCAACCAAGAGGCCACTTGGTGACTCAGGACAGCGACTGGGTAAAGAGGGGGCAAGAATGAATTCACCCCTGAGGGGTCCATGGGGCGTGAGGAACTGGCTCTGAGTGGGCTTTGGGTGAGGAGAGTGTCATTTGTTTAATTTTGGTTTTGTTTGATTTTAAACACAAGGTGCTCTGAGTGTGGTGTTGATCTCTGGGCAGAGAGGCTGGGAATGCAGAGAGGGAGGGAGTAACTGATGTAGGGAAGACTGAGCAGGGAGGGGATGGAGGGACTCGCTCCATAGCTGAGGGAGCAGGTGCATTTCCGGGGGAGCCCTCTCGGCTCTGTGGCGTCGACCCTGCTTTCTGTGTAAGTGAGCATCTACTGCCTCTTATTCTCTCTTTTTGCCTCAAATTCAAGGAAAAGTTTCTTCTACGTTGTCTCATCTGTTCCTTCGTTCAGCAACTGTTCATCGGGCTCCTGCTGAGCGGCGGGCACATGCCACCCGTGTGGAACAGAACAAACAGAACAGACAGCGCCCCCCTCCTGAACATGGGGCCCTGACCTGGGTGTGGCTCCCCCTCAGTCCTCCCCCCAGGACTCCCGCCGTCTCCTCCTGGGTTTCTGACACTCCGGTCTCACTTCCCTCCTCTTTTTCAGTATCTTTTCCTCCCTTCCTCAATGCCCACCTTTCCTAGTTTGAGCCTGGAAGCTGGAATTCAGGGGGCCACGTGGAGAAAAGGACGCGAGAGTTAAGACTAGCTCTACGCAACATTTTGAAACAGAAGGTTGCCTTTTGCATGTATTACATAAGGACTTTTGCTCTAGTTCCCCCAGTTCTCACAGCCCTTTATGCTGCTTTAAGTATAGGCCCTAACCTAGCTAGACCTTCCCTTCAAGTCTCTCCACCCTGTCAGACTCCCTGCTCCCCGATGGTATTCTCCACTGGTGGTGAGGACAAAGACTGTTGCAATGGACTCACACTGGTTGGTGAATAGTGGATGCGGCTTTGGGGGTGGGGGTGGGGGTCAGGTGATTGCATTTTACAAGTGGCCCTGGGTTTATGAGAAGGGCTCTTTAATGTGTCCTGTTTCTGGCAGCATAATAAAAGGAGTGATGCAAATACCAACGCCCGAGGCAGCCCCTTCCAGAGCCAGCCCTTCAGCGTTTCCATTTTCTCACAGCGTCCACTGTTCTCTTCTTAGACAGAAAATTCCCTAAAGCCCCCAAGATTTGTGTTGTCCTCTCCTCCCTCGTCTGCCTCCCTCCACCGGTTTCCATGACAGCAGCCACTGGGCACAGGTGGGAAGGGGTTGGGGCCGGGGTTGCCACAGCTGTGGCCATTTGTAGGGGCTGTTTCTAAGCCTGGGAACAGCCTCTGGAGAGGAAGGAGCGGTGCCAGAGCCTTCTTGGCACATAGAAGGTGGCCCCCCCGGAGCCAAAGCGGCATCGCCTGGAGCTGGGCTCAGCACAGGCTCGGCGCATCCTCGCGCATCAGGTGTGTCCACGGGCCTTTGGCGTGTCCGTGGCCTTCCCAGAGGAGGGTGCCGGGCCTCCTCCCTGGCCGCCTGCTAACAGGGAGCTTTGGGCTTGAACAGGATGCAGTTCCCCAGCCACTTCCATTTGTCATAGGAATGGCAGCCTCCCGCCGGAACCGGCTGCTCGCTGGGAAGTGGCTGTCAGGAGCAACGGGGATTGCGAACAGGAGGCCCCGCCGGGAAGGGGCCCTGCAGCCCCTCCTTAAGACATCTGCTGTGGGGAGCTCTGTTCTCTCAAAAGTCCTGGAGTCAGCAGAAGCTCTTGGACACATTTGTGGGGCGGGGGTGAACTTACTGGACTTGCATGTGGGATGAGAGTGGATTTTCCTGGGCCCAGGATGTCACCCTGAAACTCAGGAGCTTCAAATCTGGGGCGTTCTCAGAGTCTGATGAGCCTGGGTGTCGCTGGGATCTCACTACGATGCATATTCTATACAGTAAGTCCAGGGCAGCACCCCTAGGTGCTACTGGCTCACAGACACTGAGCAGCCAGGATCTAGAGCTGTACTGTCGACTGCATTACACACTAGCCACTTGTCACTGCATGAACTTAAAGCTAAAGTAATTAAAATAAATAAAATTTAAAAATTCCATTTCTCAGTGGCACTGACCACAACTCAAAAGCTCAGCACCCCATGGGGCGGCAGGTAGGACTGCGCAGATGAAAACATTCCCGTTATCCCAGAAAGTCCCCTTGGAGAATGCTAGTCTGTGTGAGCCTCTGTTGCATCACCCACATATTCACTGAGCATCTATTAGGTGGTAAGTCCCGGAGAGGGGCATTAATGTGTGGTCCAGCGAGCAGGAAAAGTGCACATAAGCTCACTGGGCTGTTATGCTCTTAAAGAACCAACACCTGCATTGTGTGCAGTCGAGTTGGGCACGGGGACCGTTGCCCTGGGGGTTGGAGGAGAAAGCCTCCCCTTGGCATTTGATGTGTGTTCTCAACCAAGCTGGGAGTGAACACAGAATCAGAGATTGGCTGCTGATCACGTGTTTTCACCGTTTCAGGGCCATCATCATCAGGAATGGAGAAATCATCCCCATGTCTTCGGAATTCACCCCCGAGACGGAGCGCCAGCGACTCCAGTACCTGGTAAGAGTCCCGTGGGTCTGGCAGAACGCGCGCTGACATCAGGGGGCATCCGGGCTGTTTGGGAGGAACGCGTTGCTCCTGACATGGGAGCGGGCCCACAGCAGACGAATGACATATGGTATGAGCTCCCCCACACACACCTTCTGATCACACATCCTGCTCCGTGTGTGGCGACACACTCCACCTCCGTGAATTTATTACTGCGGCTGCTTTTCTCCCATCTGTGGCCAAACGCATGCTCTGTTTCTTCTCTTCCCCCTCCCGCAGAGGACTAAATCTTTATAAAGCGTGATCACATTGAAATAAGTAGCATAGCTTAGTCATTGGAAACCAGTTTTTTTTATTTTAAAAAGTAGAAAGCGCTAGGATGCTTTTGATTGAAACTCTCAGAAACCCCTCTGTCACTGTCTAAACAGTGAGGATACGTGTGTTAACGGCGTCCGGTGTGTGGACGGTCCCCAGCATTCATGGCCTAGTGGCTCAGTATTTCACGGAGGACGTGATTTCCCTAGTCCCTGCGCCAGCCTCGAGGCTGGCTTTTTGTCAGGATGGTGGCAGTTGGGATGCAGCCACTCAAGGCATTCCCTCGGGTGCAGGAGTGACCCAGAGGAGGTTAAAGGGTTACCTTGCACCGTAAGCCTCTGACAGACAGGAGAGCAATTCGCTGTTTCTCTTCATGGGTTGGTATGTGCAATATGAAGTGCGGTGTTGAAGAGCGCAGGCGCCTTCTTCCTGGGCCTGCCGCTCACTTTAATTTAAACCGAGTGGCTCGGCTCAGATCCCATGGTGAGGAGGACGGCAGCCCGAGATCCTGCTGACTCACCACTCACCACTCACGCCATGCCCCGATGCGCAGTCTCTGGGATCCTTTGGGACAGATGCAGTGTCAGAAAGTGTTTCTACCCTGAAAATAAATTCTCCGTGTAGATCACTGAGTTTGGGTGAAATGATGAGAGAGCTGGAGGAGAGGGAGCTGTTTGGTTTTTCAGAGCTTGAAAATTTTTGCTTCACTTGGAGATTTGAGTTTTCTGGAAAACAGAACAGACCTACGTCCCTGTCCTCAAATGACAGAGGCGGGGGCAGGGTTAGCAGCTCAGGCCAGTGACTTAGCTCGTCCTTCTAGATTACTTTTCGTGGGGCGTCTTTGGGGACTCACTGTGCGAATAGTTTTGTGGATGAAGTATTTCCTTGGCAGCTGGCTTTCTTTTAGGAGAACATGACCCTCTGCTCTTAGACAAGAATTGATTCAGGCTCCTCAAAAAGGACTTGGTTCGCGTCTCAGCATTTCAGCAGGTGTGTGAATGGCCAGGATTTGATCACTTTGTTCAATTGACAGTTTCCCTCAATTTTCTCGTCTGTCCTTTTCTTTGTTTTACTCAGTAAGCAAGCTCCGTTGCTTTGGGTAGCTACCTGGTACATGAAACAGCTGGCATTTCTTCCCTCTTCGCCAGCGATGGTTGTCTAACCTTCCTGTTGTTTCCAAGCAGATGCCCTGCTCCCAGGAGCCCAGACCTTTGAACCCTTCATCTTCTGTGCGGGCTGAGCAGGCGGGGTCCTGCAACGCCCCCGGAGGTCTTCATTCCGGCCCCAGCTCTGTTACTGGCCAATTGCGTAGCTTGTGCGAGTCTCAACATTTCCAGACCTCGAATTGTCACTTAGAAAATGGAGAACGAGATCAGAGGGGCAGCAGGTCAGCAAGGCCCTTCGCGCTGCAGGGTGTCTTCCAGGCACAGTGCACACCCATTGGCCTCCTTGCCATCTCTCTGGGGTCCTCCAGTCCGTCTTCCCCAAGCCACACGTGTGGTCTAATCACGGCCCCCCTCACTCCCGTCTAAAAACCTTTGGCTTCCCATCGTGCACAGAATGCAGGCCACCTTTGGCAGACCCACAGTCCTCGCCCCCTCCCTTCTCTCCAGCATCATCTCACGGCTACCCCCGCCAACGCCACCATGCCCAGGCGTCAGCACAGACAACTGTCTTCCTTGTACAGGACACACCATGTTCTCTCCAACCTCCATGCCTTTGCAAATGTGCACTGCCTAGATGACCCTTCTCCTCTTCTCTGCCAGGAAAACTCCTCATTCTTTGAGACCGCACAGCAAATGTCACTTCCTCCAGGAAGTGTCCCCTAACCCCCCGGAGGTCAGCCCCCAGTGCTCATGCAGCACTGTGTGAGTATATAGTATTGGATAGGCTTATTTTGCCTCCCCTTACACACTGAGTCCTGGAGGACTGGCCCCTTACTTAGTCACCTCATACTGCCAGGACCAGTGTTACAGACGTTACCAGGCGGCAGAACAAAAAACAGCCAGGTACTCGGAAGATTCAGAAAAATGCACTTTAATTGCAGGAGCACTGGTGCTGTGACTCAAGGGACTCAGTTTCCCAAAGCTGAGCACCGAATGTGGGGGGGAGGGGAAGGGAATGGGTGGGGGAGGGCCTGTTCCCTTTTATCCCTCCAGTTTCTTTGTCTCCCAAATATGGAACAGGCTTCCGGACTTTTCATGGGCTTTTGCAGCCACTTTGATGGTAGTAAGGGGGAAAGTGAGATAGCTACCAAGAACCCACCTGGCGCCAGCAGTCAGACCCCATTGTGGGGCTGTGTATGATTATAGCTCTTAAGGTAAGGGGAACAGGTTTTGCAAGGCTAGCTAGGGCACAAGTGAAAAGGGGGTTGGGGCTAGCAAGCATATGCATCGGAATGCAGATGGGGGGCGGGGCTCAAGCTGCCTTCACACAAGTACAGAGGAGGTACTGACACGGGGTCTGTTGGCTAATTGACGTCCAGATCATGACCACACAGCACCTTCCCCTCCACCTTCCCCTGAAACCTATCACAGTAGCACCCGTGTCTCCCAAGCCCTGACAGCAACATCTTCATCCCCTCCTTGCCCTGAGTGGAAACTAGTTCCTGTTTTCCTGATAGAAGCAGTGGGTAATAATCCCAGGTTAACTTTTTAAATTTTGAAATAATTTCACACTTTCATGTTACAAGAATGTTGCAAAACACACACACACACAAAACTCAGAACGTTGACTTCTGAGGAGGGATTGGAATGCTGACATGTTTCAGATTCCTGAGTATCAGCCGTCTATTTTGGGATGGCTTCAGCTCTCAGCTGTGTCACGCAACTAGGCTGTGATTTCAGCAAGGCCCTTCACCAAGCCCAGCTTCACCGTCTGCCATGGGTGGAGAAAACCTCAGAAGGCAGGTGTGCGGGTGAAGTGAAATAACACAGCCAGGTTCTTCTGTGGTACCCAGTACTCATTTCGTATTGTTTGATGCATCAAAGCCTTGACATTTCAAATCCTACTGGCCCACAAACCACAGGAATATTTTTTCCTTCTTTTTATTTAGTAATCACTCCTGATGTTCCAAAGATTAATGTGTGTTTTGGTGTCACTCTTAAACAATTAGTGTGGGCATTATTTGTTCCCATACCTGAGCCTAGTGTCTGAATTCCTAAAAGGGAAGCACACTGTTCTCTTTAATCCTTGCTCACAAACCAGGTAGGTTTCTCTATAAAACTCTTCTCCCCCGACACCAGGAGTGTGAGTGAATAGGACATGAAATATCCTGGTTGCCCAGTGTCGTCTTCTGTAGGAGTCTAAAAATGTACACTTTGAAATGAACAAATCCAATGGTGACCGACGATGCGAATCTTTGCGAAGTATTTGAATTAGGGGATTTATAGCGTACGATAACCTTGTGGTGAAATCTTTATAGTAAACTATTGAGAGAATTGGAATGTTTTTAGGATAAAATCTTGGAAATGATATCAGTGTGACCTGGACTTCTCTCAGCCCAGCCCAGCCCCGACCTGGCCTGTGTGACCTCAAGTCTCTGCATCTCCCTTTCTCCTCAGTGGGATCATGGGATACTTCTCATGAGATAGTTATCTTATGTTCTGAAATTGATATGAGAAGTAATTCCCATGGTAATATAAGCTATACTGTCTATAATAATAAACGCATAATATGCTAATTAGGCTGGGCGTCCTTCTGGATGTCCTTCCGGATGACCTTTTGGATGAAGCCAGGGCTGCAAGGGAAGCCTGGGTCCTGGTGCAGGAGGGAAGCCAGGGTTCTGGGTGCCAGAGGGAAACGAGTGCCAGCAGCCGGGAGAAGGAAGGCCTACTCTTGCATGAATTTCACGCATTGGACATCTAATATATCTTATAATTTTGAGTGTGCCGAATTTTACCCAATTCATTTTTTGAAACTATTTTCCTGCAACTAATTTTGAAGCAGTTTAGTGTAATGATAGTTGTATCCTTTACACGATTTAAACAAGTTAGTACATAGCTGGGGAATTAATAGCGTAGTCTTTATTCTTAGGTCAAATTAAATTTTATTTTTATGAGGTGTGAAGAAACACTGACAATAGAATTATTAAAACTTCTAGGTCCTTTGAGACTTGGTTTGAGCAGCTGTCTGCAGTCCCAAGGCCATTTGACTAGTAGAAATGGTTAATGATTTTCTTGGATAGAGGGAGGCCTTGGAGCCCTTGGCACTCGGACCATTTGGATCCATGTGGCAGAGGAATGTCCTTGGAATGCACGGTCTGGATTTGGGGGATTATGGGCCTGGAAGCAGATTACAGGATGATGGATGTGGCAGGCACCCTCTCGCATGCTGACCTCGAGGGTCCTTCCTGCATCTCCCAGTGTAATGTGAACTTTGCTCCGTAGAATCCTGGGCCAGTGATTAATCAAGCAGGCTTGCGGCTTCGACGTCTTCACACACAATGTGGCAGGTGTGTGACGAAGGGGCCAGGCTGTGACTTCTGCCCCCGCAGCTGGGGAGGGCTGATGATCCCAGAGTCATGAATAAGCCTTGCTCTTCTGTGGGGCTTTATTTTTATTAATGTTTCCCGGGTGATTGAAAGGAAACATTAAGGGGTCCAGAAAACAAGACAGAATGTGTGGGTGGAGTCAAGGCCTAAACAGGCAGGAATGCGGTCTGCTCCATAAGCATTTCTCAGCAGAGCTCACCGTAGGTGTGAGAGTGACGGCTCCCCTTCCCTTCTGCTGGGCATATTTTAAACTCTAATTTGATTACATTAAGATATGCTGATGCCATCAAACCTTCACATACTGTACTTCTGTCCTTGTGAGTACTCCAGCCCTGCAGCTGTTTTTCATCAAGGGCAGCATAAGGTAGAGATAAAGTGGGTTTCAAATACACATTTGATTCACCCAAGTGCAGTATTATCTGAGATGATTTCTTGTGATGTCCTTGGACCTGCCCCAGCCTCCTACACCAAGTCTGCCCCAGCCTCCTACACTGAGTCTGGTTCTTTAGTCGGCCAGTTGACTCCCTAGTGCTGGGCTCAGCTAGTTTTCAGAGTTATCTTCCAAAAAGTATACTCCTTCCTTGAGCCTGAACTTGGTTTTAAGACAGAGAAGGCTATAGCCCAACCAGCATGGCTCAGCGGTTGAGCATTGACCTATGAACCAGGAAGTCACAGTTCAATTCCCAGTCAGGGCACATGCCCAGGTTGCAGGCTCAATCCCCAGTGTGGGGCATGCAGGAGGCAGCCAATCAAGGATTCTCTCTTATCATTGATGTTTCTATCTCTCTCTCCCTCTCCCTTCCTCTCTGAAATCAATAAAATAAATACATATATACTAGTAGCCCTGCACACAAATCCATGTGCCAGTAGCTCTCTGCAGGGCTTGGCTGTTCTGCACCTACTGCTCAGAGGCTCTCCGCAGCCCAGAGGCCCATCCTCGGCCGTGTGCAGAATGCTTGCCTCGTTGCTGGGGTGATGCAAGCGTTCTGCACCCTGGCCTGGCCAGAGGCCCATCCTCAGCTGGGAAATGCAAACGACTTCCCTCCCTGTTCTCAGAAACTCCAATAAAGGGGTCCTTTCCTCTTTCTTGGCCAGCTTTCACCCTTGTGCCTCTGCTACCAGCCCCTTCTGTCACACTATCCTCCACCCTCTGCTCACCTGGAAGTCAGGGGCACTCAACTCTGCTCAGCTCGCTAGTTCCTTCTCTTCTTAAGCAAGCGTTCCACACCCCAGCCTGACCAGAGGCCCATCCACAGCTGGGCGTGGGACGCTTACCTCATCGCCACGGCGATGAAGCAAGCATTCCGCCAGGCCACTCACGCTGCCTGCAGTCAGTGGCCACCCCTGCCCCTGGGACTGGGGGACTCCACGGGGCTGAGGTGACTGGGCACTGCTATCTTGTGGCTATGAGCACTGCCATCTTTTCTGATGGAGTGGCAGTTAATTTGCATATTACCCTTTTATTAGGATATTTTTTAAAAGACAGGAGGCTATAATGGGAGAATGAAGTGTGCTAACAAGTAAATGTGATAGGTCTGTCACCTCGACATCACACCTGTCCTTGAAGAGCAGGTGGTCACGTCTGAGGGTCTGGCTTCCGTCATCCAGAAGAGACTTCACCACCGCTTTGCTCTGCTGGGTGATTGAGTCATGGAAAGTATCACTGCAATCCCCATTGAACGCCCTTTCACAAAACTGCACATAAGTTTCAAAATGTCCGATGGGAAAATGGCCGGCTACAGTAGTTGCCATTGCTCATATTGACTGTAGACCTCGTTGATCTCACAGGTGTCACCAAGAAGCCAGGGAGTTCTTAGAGCACCAGTGGGCACTGCCCCAGCATGTGGAGGTGCAGCTTCCATTCGGCTGCCCCGAGAGCACTGCTGGCTCAGGGGAGACTCTGAGACATTCACCCTTATCATTGAACCCCACCCTTCGGGAGCCCTGATTTTGAAAATGAGTATAAAAGGACATTTTGTTTATTCCAGGTTGGGGTGAGTCAGAGACTTGATGCCAAGGCATTAGCAACCTACTATGTAGACCTAAGAAGGTACATTCCATATGGCAGAACACAATCATCATGAGAATGTATCCCTAAATTTTCTTCATTAAAAATCAGTTTATCTTTTCTGCACAGTTGCTACCCACATACACTATTTAGACTCTCTAGGACTCCCTGTCCTTTACCCAACATTCTGAATAAAAAGTTGGGCGCATACATTCAGAGCCATCTGTGCACAGGGTTCCTTAAGAATAGCCTGGGTGTAAAGAAGCGAAGTAATATCATGCCCCCTTTAAATAAGGTCAAGTTCATACTGCTTTGAGAGGTAGGTGGGATTCACTGAGGCTTCTTAGGGCAAACACTTAACTGGCTATCACATATTTTCTGTGCCTCAGTTGCTTCCTCCGTGACACAAGATAATTGCAGGACCCTCACAGGACAGTGTGAGGTTTAATGGGTTAATACTGCAATATGTGTAATGTGCTTACAACAATGGATAGATCAGAAACCAAATAAAGTCTCTTAACTTTCAAATCTAACTATACAGGAAGGACTTTTTCATGGCCATCTGCCATTGGGACCACATCTGTGGCCTTTTATATAATGTCTAAGTTCCATTTGCATATGCAGAGAGAGCCCAGATATGCAGGCCAATCCTTTTTTTTTTTTTTTTCCTGGCACGAGTCGTTCTTTCTTCAAATGAATGTCTTTCCTCCGATTTTAGTTAGAAAGAAAAAGCATTAGGTACATGAATATGGAAACCTTATATATTTTATGAAAATGAATAGTTTTTACCCGTTATTCTGTGCATTAAACTGTGTAGAGTTGACAGATCTAGGAGCTTCTTTATTATAAGGTAGAAATTTTACGATCTGAGTTATTTTAGGGGCGTGCTTTTCCCTCTGGTTGATCCCATGCAAAATTTAAACGTGAACCTTTCTTAGCATCCACATAAACCAGACAGAATTTCATCAGCATTCAGTTCTGTCATAGCTTATAGACACAAGCTTGGTTCTTATTATTTTGAGATTTTTAAGGACAAATTAAGACTGAGAAAATTCTTTAGGAAAGAGTCTAACCCATGCATATTTAGATCTCAGCCATATCACCTTTTTCTTCCCCTCCTTCCTTCCCTCCCTCCCTTCCTCCCTCCCTTCCTTCCTTCCCAAACCCAAATACTCTGTCTCTGCCCTGTAAGCCAGGCAGGCAGCCTGGGCTCTGGAGGAGCCGCTATGTGATGCTAGTGTGACTATTGATGGACGCCAGCGGTTTGGCTGACATTATTAATTTCGTTTCATCTGTGACCTTAGACTTTCTCTCATGATAAATCATCTTGAAATGGATGACTTCCTGTTCTCCTCTCAAATAATCTGACGAGGTTTATTCCCCCTTAAGGGCAAGAAAAAGGATAAATTGCTTAATTATTTTAAAGATTTGTGTTAAACACTGAAAACCCTCATTTTGATAACTTTGTGTCAATATTGAGAGGCCTGAAGATTTTAAAAAATGAATGCAGATAAAAGTTTTCTAGCTAGAGGCCTTTACGAAATATTCCATTACGGAATCTGCTCTCTCACTTAACACGAGTGTTTCTACTTTCCGTATTCTGCTGATGGCAGTGGAAATTGGGACAACTACTTTGAAAAAGGGTTTGGCAGTGACTGTAAACTGGGCAGTCCACTCCTAGGTATATACCTAAGCGAGGTGTGTCCAGGCATCACCAGGAGACTAGAACATGCATACGGCACTGTCTAGAACAGCCCAGATGGGCACGATCCCAGGGCCCGGGGAGTAGGATGGATGGGTACATGCGGCAGTCAGGGGTGAATGCTGCTCAGCCCCCGAACAAACACGCCGTAGCACACATGGTGACATGGATGAATCTCACAGGCCTCACGTCCAGCGAGGGGGGCTGCCCCAGGGTTCAGAATAGAGAATAGAGAGTCGGCAGCACCAGCCTGGGAGATAGGCTCGCGCTTCCCTTTGGGGGAGCCTCAGTGATCAGACAGGATCCTGACCCCAGGGTGCTGGTAAAGCTCTATTTGTTGATCTGGGTGCCAGTGCCATGAGTGTGTTCAATTTATGAAAATTCACCCACTGGTACACATATGACAGAGCACCTTAGTATATATATATATATTTTTTTTTTTTCATTGAAAAGTTTTTATAAAAAGTACTTTCACTGTATTTAGCTGTGTATTGCCCTCTGCAGGAAGGGCCCCCATGGTGCCCTAAAGGAGCCCAGGGTGAGAGGCAGACAGGCCACTCTCTCCTGCCACCTCTGCCCCCCACACCGGGCCACTCCCTGCCTCCTCGCATCTGCTCTTGCTGCCCACACCCTGGAGCCCATGCTAGACCAACCCCTAGATCCTTTCAGATTCCCTCCCCATTCTTGGTCCCTTAGCCCTGAGGATATCTGCATTTCTCCTCAGCCTCCCCCATGGACGTGTGAGCTCTGACCAGAGGACCCTCTTCTCTTATTCTTTGAATTCTTAGCCCCTGGTGCCTGGCATACTCAGGAGTTCATGTGTTAGATGCACACATTCCTTTGGCTCGATAACTTCCAAACCTGGGATAGTCTCCTCATTGGCCGACACCACTCACTGGCAGGCTAACAACAAGGCATCAGGAATAAAAGTTATCAAAAGAAGGAAGCATTTTATGGTCCCCAGCAGGTAACCTGGGGTCAGCTCAGGACCTATCTTCACACAACGTCCCTAGGAAGCCCGTGCTCCACCTCCTCCCGTAGCCTTAACATACACCTCACTGTCTGGGGTCCGGGTTCCTGCTCTAGCCCCTCCGCAGCTCAGGCTCCCTCTAGGGTGGATGGTGGGTTTTCTCACAGTGCAGTGTTCACCCCCGCCTCTCCCTCCCCCAAGCTGGTTGCTGCCCAGGGCTAGAGAGGAGAGAGGTCAGAAGACGTCCAATCCCCTGCCCCAGCCCTGCTGTCCAGCCACTTCTTGGCATAGCGGGTACTCCAGCATCTTTTCCTGAGAGACAGCTCTTCTTGTCACCTGCAGATATAATCCTGTCCGGAAGCTTGTTCTCAGCTGCCTAAAGTCTGAGTGACAAGGCCGTGTCCTGCCCTCTGCTTAGCAACGCTGTGCTCTCCAGAGCCCTTAGGACCCTGGGTGACCAGCCTTTGGTTTTGCCAGGACAAGGGTTCCCAAGCTTCCTCCAGGTGCTCTGTGGCACACAAATGAACTCCAGGTGGACCTCCTCCCCGCCTCCCTGCCTCCCCCTCAGGAACATGCTGTTACGTTTCCTTGAGGGAAAACCTCAAAACTTAGGATAAAAAAATGGAGGTACAACAAGCAGTCCATTTTTTCACATGGGGCATGCCGGCACATTTTAAATTAGCTGTCAGTATAAGCCAGTTTTCTAGATTTCTAGTTGGCATGCTTATTAGTAGAAAAGAGAAATAACATTATTTAGCTATTCTTAGGGTCATGAAATATCATAGGATTTTAAATTATATAATTGCAGCCCTAGCTGTTTTGGCTCAGTGGATAGAGCATCAGCCTGCGGACTGAAAGGTCCTGGTTTGATTCTGGTCAAGGGCACATACCCAGGTTGCAGGCTTGATCCCCAGTAGGGCATGCAGGAGGCAGCCAGTCAATGATTCTCACCATTGATGTTTCTCTTCCTCTCCCTCCCTCTCTGAAATGAATGTGTGTGTGTGTGTGTGTGTGTGTTGATTTTTTTACAGAGAGGAAGACAGAGGGATAGAGAGCTAGAAACATCGATGAGAGAGAAACATCAATCAGCTGCCTCCTGCATACTCCCTACTGGGGATGTGCCTGCAACCAAGGTACAGGTTTAATGTTTGATTGAAAGCTGTGCTGTGTTATTTTGTAGAGTTTAAGTAATCACTCAAAGCAATTGTGCAGATTGAGATGTTCTGTATTTACTAGAGGCCCAGTGCATGAATTCGTGCACTGGTGGGGTCTCTCAGCCTGGCTAGCTATCAGACCATCTCTCCCAGTCCTGAGTGCACGATGGGGGCCAGCTGACCAGGCAGAGGGACTGCAGAGATTGACCAGCCATGGGATGTTGACCTGTGGGAGTGCTCTGACCACCGGGGAGCAGCTCCTGCATTGAGTGCTTGTCTCCTGGTGGTCAGTGCACGTTATAGTGACCAGTCGACCAGTCATTTGGTCAGTTGGTCATAAAGATCACTTAAGCTATTATATATATAGATTCTTTCAGCAAATGCTTACTTAGCCTTTATTGCATTAGGTGCTATGCCAGGCACTGGAGTGTAGCTAAGGTTTTAAAAATAATAAACATTGTTTAAGTGTAGTTGCTAACATACGCATATATGAATAGCATCATCAGAGAGGAAAAGAAAAACTATATCCAGCATATCAGCTACATAAGGAATGTTTAGGAGAGTGTCCAGAGATTTTACTTGCTCCCTTCTTGGATTTTCATCTGGTTAAAGTCCACGTTTTTAATAGGCCAGCATAGTCATATGGACATACTAGTGAGCTGCCCAGGTATGAGCAGTGCAGTAAAACATGCGAAAATTGTCCAAGAATCTTACAAGTTTGGAATCAGTAAATCACTAGGTTTTATGGTAGAAAAGAACCTAACAAACTCCTGTTTCCACAATTTACAGACTTTAAACTTTGCATATGTTGCTTACATTGAGTTAGAAGTGAAATCACTTTGACATTCAAGATCCCCTCATGCTAACTTGAGTGATGCTTGCCACAGGGTAGACCAGCACTAATGGTTAACCTAATCAGCCACATCATTGATTCCAGGCAGGCCCTGAGACATTTGTGGGTTCTCATGTTGTAGGGCCACTCTGCTTCTGAGAACAAATGTCCCCGGGCTGGCCTGTTGGGAAGCAGCACGCTTCTGCGTCCCTGCATTGGAGCAGGCCCCCACACTGGCTGGCCCTTCCCAGTGACACTGGCTTTCCTTCAGATGATTGGAATGAGAGGGGGCTCCTCTTAGCAAATTTCTAAAACCAAGTTAAAAAACTCGGTTCCCACAAAAAAAATTTTTTCAGTGTGTTTATTTTTTAAACAAAACTAATTCATGTTCAGTGGTAGAAATATTTGTGAATATAAGTTAAATAGAAAGCTGTCCTAACATGTTATGATAGTTTGATGAGTTTATATACATATATCAATCCTATACGTATGTTGGAGCCCTACCCCCAGTGTGCTGAATTTGGAGATGGGGCCTTTACAGAAGTAAAGAGGTTAAATGAGGTCACGAGAGTGGGGCCCTGATCTGATAGGGTTAGCATCCCGACAAAAGGAAACCCAGGGAGCTGGAGTCTCTCTCCATGAGAGCACAGGGGGTGGGCCATGTGAGCATGCAGGGAGAAGGCAGCTGTCTGCAGACAAAGAAGAGAGCCCTCACCAGGCAGCCAATCTGCTGGCACCTCGATCTTAGACTTCCCAGCTTCTAGAACTGTGAGATATAAGTTTTTATTGTTAAAACCCTCCATTATTTTGATATAACAGCTAAGCTTATGAAGACAGACCATATGTGTAAACTCTCTTAAGTATGGAAATGCATGAATAAGCAGAAGTGCACTTTCCCCTGCAAACCAATGTGTATGTCCCATTATATTTTAGCATCTCTTTTCGTTAATCAGCCACCTGTTTTCTCTGCTTGTTCTTAGTTCTTGAGTTGTTGTTTTCTTTAACACCAGTAGCTCCATCATGACAAATGCAACAGTCATGAGTATGGAAAGTGCTGGTAAAAAGGAAGCCTGTAATTAGGATGTGGATGGTGATATTTAAAAAAACAGTAAAAAATATGTCAGAGGTACCCATGGAATACACAGTTTCTCTGGCAGGCTATGGCTGTGACAGGAACCGTATCATGCACCATGTGAGATGTGCTGTGGCAATTAGCAAGACAGGAAGAAAAATTACTGTAACGATAGAGAAATCTAAGGGGGTGGCATTGGTACCAGTGGGGCTGAATATCACAGTATCCTCAGAGCTGAGATGCCCTCTCTCCCCTTTCTGACACTTCTGAAGCTGGGGTTGCTGCAGTGGATTGTGCTGTCAGCCAGGTGGCTGGCACAACCTGGGCGTCATCTCCCAGGCATGTGCAGACAGCTGAAGAGCAGCTCCAAACCTGTGGGGACGGGGGCCCAGCAGCTTAGAAGAAAGCCCTGCAGACAAAAGTGAAGCCTTCTTTGAACCTTTCGGGATCCAACTAGCTGTGGGCAGGCAGGGCTGGGAGGCGCCCATGAGACTTGCTCCGCCGCATTCCCGAGGCCCAGTCAGAAGTAAGCTGGCTCCAGATCGTAGCAAAGCGGACTTCAGAACTCCGCCCCTGGCTGGAGGTTGGTCGTTCTTTTGTGGGTTATTTAAGAAACGCCGCCTCGCCAACGCTTCCACGGAACACGGGCCACCATTGTGCGGGAAAGCATGAACGTGAAGGATGCAGAGTTGACAGCTGATGCGCGCTGTTGGATTCTCAGTGTGAAAAGGGTTTCGAAGACCTCAGCCAATACATTTCACTTGTATATTCCTTTTCAAATATACACGATCGCAGTAGATAATACAGGCTTGTCTGAGTCGAAAGGAGCTCTCTCAAAAAGAATACAATAAAAATTTGAAGCAGTAAGAAAGCAGTGCGCACAGTTTAATTGGCAGCCTTCCCCCGTAGAGGCAATGGAAGTCGGCGCAGCTAATCAAGGGCATCCAGCGTGGGTGCACTCGGGCTGCCTTTAGTTATCATGGGAGACGCAGGCGGTGGTTGAGACCCTGAAAGTTTGATGAGTTTATGTCAGGCACATGTCAGAGTGTTTAATTTAAGGCCCTTTGGCCCCTGCTCATCCTCAGAGGCAGAGGTGAGGCAGCCCCTGCAGAAGGCAGAGCTGCCGAGGAGTCCCAGCTACCCGCGGGCATCTGCCTGGCAGATCTTCACGCGCGACTGGCCATGCACATGTATGCGGGCAGAAGGCGTGAGGGTAGCTGCATACGGCACGGCAGAGCGCCCACTCCTTCTGCGATTAAGAGACAAAACTCCTGGAACTCTGTACATTCACTCCTGTTAGTCACGGGGGTTGGTGAGGAAACGCCCTTGAGAATGACCTTGGTATCTAACGTGTTTGCTGATCATATATGATATGTGTGTAGGGTATCTCTGTTACACACACACACACACACACACACACACGTCTTCATTTGTGTATAGTCATCCTGGCGTCTGTAAGGGATTGGTTCCAGGGCCACCATGTATGCTCAGGTTCCTTCTATAGAACGTCATAGAACAATGTGTACAGTCGGCATCTGTGGCTACGGCAGTCCCACTGTATACATATGTATCTTACACAGAGATCTGTGTATATATGACATAGTTCCCATAAGCTTGCACACTCACATCACACATTGTTTGATAACCTGCTTTTTACAGATTCAGCACCCCTTTCTGTGTCATTACATCGCCTCCCTGGCATCTTTGTAAGTAACAGCATGGAACTATTTTGTGTGGATCGTTTCTTTAATCACTCATATGAATTTCTCCTAGTCTACTTGTGAAAGCATAATGTCAGGGCCGTCTCTGTGGCTTCGCTGTGTGCAGAGTGCACTGCTATTGAGCTGGATCCTCACGGCGGCGACCGCTTTGTGATTCTGACTTCGTGTGGTCTGGACGCACCAATCACAGGCCTTCTGTTGTCCCCTTATTGATGTTTGTAAATGTGTGTATGGGCCGGTTAAAGGGCCAGCAGAAGGGTTAGGATGGGGGTCTGGGGACGACAGGAAGCGCAGGCTCTAGAACCACACAGGCCTGGCTAAGGGCCCGGGCTACGTGTCTTAACCTCTCTGGGCCTTGGTTTCCTTGTTTGTAAATTGAGTCTGTGGGATAACCTTTAGGACGGCCGGGGTCGTAATACACAGCATATCAAGTGTCTGGTCCGGCTTGGGGGGGAGATAGGGGGTGTGACAGAACACCACGTCGACACAAGCCCCAGCATTCTGGGAGGGGATCGGGGCGCATAAGAGATGCCGCTCTTCATTGACTGTGTGTGCCTCTGTTCCCTAGTTTTCGTGGGTGGACAGAATAGAGGAGGAAGAGCAGCATCTGCCCTGTGCCCACAGCTGGCTGCACGGGCATGTGGCCTGCAGCTGCACGGGGCCCTGGGCTCGGCTTCCTGCTCTGCTGTCACACTCTTGAATTCTTGATTTTGCACAGGGACTCCTGGAATTATGTAGCCCGTAAGGTGGTTGGGAGGGTGAAATGAGAACTCACCGAGCAGTTAGCATAGGACTCCGGATGTAATGAGGCCCAACAGTTATTAAATGGATGTGATTGTTTTCTTTTAGGAACGGAGACAACCATGATAAGTGCATTATAGACATCATCTCACCATTAAAATAGTATGAGATAAATACATAGCTAATCTCATTTTACAGATTTAAAACACTGAGGCTGAGAGGTTAACCTGCTAAAATCACACCGCTTATAAGTGATAAATGCAGAGCTTAGATTCAAACCCAAGTCCATTTCCCCCAAAGCCCAAGCCATGGACCTGCCCTATTAAATATTAGTCCCCTCCCTCCCTCCTTCCCTCCCTCTCTCTCGGGGAACCTCTGTGAAACCCAGTGTTAAGTGTCCTTGCCCTCCATCAGTAGCCGAGCCAAGGTTTCAGAGCCCCTCAGAGGAGACCTAAAATGTCGGTCAGACCTGGCGGGGCTTCAGTGGAAGGACGGGTCCCCTTCTCACCCTCAGGCGGGCCCTGCCTGTCACGTACCCAGTCCTGCTCGGAATCACTGGCTCCATTTCCGTTATCTGGCCAAAGCTGACCAGCCCGATGACAGTTCAGCTTGCCTCCTTTTATTCCTAATACGCTGGCGACAAACACCCCAGGAATACCCCCGAAACCCTATGAGCATCAGTGGGAGATCCACGGTGTCCGGTCCTGGGAGAGATGTGGGAGGGGCCTGTTTCCGATGGGCCGAGGACGTGGCCATCTGGCCTGCTGCAGGGGTCCCTTGATTTCCTGCAGGGCCAGGCCATGACTTGCTCTGCCCAGTCTTTTCCCTGCCAAACAGAGAGAGAAGACTCACTTCGCCACCAGCTGCTCCCAGGCGTGCAGGAGGGCGGGGAAGCCCAGGCGGCTCATGGGAGTGCACACTGGAGCGGTGCATGTTTTGGAGAGCTGGACCTGAATTCTGAACCTGACAATGAGACTGTTTGTTGTTTCAAAGCAATTCCCTAAGTAGCTGTTTGTTCAATACCTTTGTAGTATGAACAGGGATCTGGGGGAGGGGAGGAAGCCATCTGCTCTGGAACCGTCTTCCAATTAAACAATCACATGACTGCAGAGCCGAAGTGAGGGCGTCCAGCCCAGCCCGCTCGCTCTGGCCATTATGCTGACCTGGAGACTCACAGGTTTCAAAGGCCCGGCCATGGGGCCCAGGAGTGTGCGGGAGGGGACACAGAGAAGGCCTAGGCCGAAGGAGTGAGGGGGACTCTCTTACCTCACCAGCGGGCCAGCGGGAAAGGGAACCCATCCTGGATTTGAATTAAAAAGCAAACCTTGGGAGAAACAGTCTCTTTTCCTGAGAACGTTGGCAGGCCGTACATGCCTTCGCTTACAATTCTTCACATCAAATGAAAAAGGTACATACATCCCTTAATAAGTTAAGTGAGTGATTTTTATTTGCATTGAGATTCTTTTTTAAAAATATATATATTTTATTGATTTTTTTACAGAGAGGAAGGGAGAGGGATAGAGAGTTAGAAACATCAGTGAGAGAGAAATATCAAATCAGCTGCCTCCTGCACACACCCCACTGGGGATATGCCCACAACCAAGGTACATGCCCTTGACCGGAATTGAATTGGGACCCTTCAGTCCTAAGGCCAATGCTCTATCCACTGAACCAAACCGGTTAGGGCTGCATTGAGATTCTTAAATCTGTTTTCCTTAAAATTTGGGAACAATTTTGTGTGTGTATATTTGAAATATGTATGACCCGTCTCGATTTGCAAAACATCCTTGAGTCTCGTTTTTCCTTCTAAATCTGTGTGTGTGTGTGCTTTCTTCCTCGCTGCTCTTAGGCATTCATGCAGCCTCACTTGCTGGGAAATGAGTTCACACATTTGGAGTTTCCACGGAGAGTGCAGAGGAAGGAGCTGGGAAAGAAGATGCTCTACAGGGACTTCAACATGACAGGCTGGTAAGAGCCCGCCTCCCTGCGCCACCACCAGGGCATGTGAAGGCAGCGTCGGCGCCATAACCGGCCACGCGCACAGTTTGGATCAGGAGGTGCCCCGACCCCGGCGTGGTCAGGAAAAGGGCGACGCTGCCTCTGCTCTGCGCCTGGTCCCGTTCCCACGTCTCAGGGCTGGTTGGCCTGTCTGCTTCTCTGAGGTTCTCTTCGGGGACACTAGACCCCACAGAGGGGACAGAGTTCCTCGCTTTGCACAGAGCAAGCATTTGGGGGCTTTTGAAACACATTGAACTTGGTTTTCTAGGTCAGGGGCTCAAAGGATTGGACCAGAGGTTTACTGGGCCAGTTGTGACCCTTGGATTGAGCCTTAGCTCTGACCTTTCCAAATGGGCAAAGTTGCATAAACTGCTTCATCCCTATGAGCCCCGCTCACTGTGGGTATCATGAAAACATACATGCTCTTTTTTTAAATATATTTTATTGATTTTTTACAAAGAGGAAGGGAGAGGGATAGAGAGCTAGAAACATCAATGAGAGAGAAACATCGATCAGCTGCCTCCTGCACACCTCCTACTGGGGATGTGCCCGCAACCAAGGTGCATGCCTTCGACTGGAATCGAACCTGGGACCCTTGAGTCCACAGGCTGACGCTCTATCCACTGAGCCAAACCGGTTAGGCCCATATATACTCTTTGAAGGGTCATTGTAAGGACTAGAAGTAATGATTTACCCTCATTATTTCATCGCATCCAAATTGAAATACGAAATCTTGGCAGGGGTGCCTTCCTCTCCAAACACACCTTGCTAAGCACCAGAGCAATTCTGTGGTGGATCAGGCCAATGGTGACGAGGAACCTCATTGATTTCTTCCATCTGAAAAATAAATAGGCTGATCAAGTACTTACAGGTGCGAGGGTTGGTGTAAGGATTAAATGAGAGAGCAGTGCCAGGCACGGAGACAAATGGGTGAAGATTTGCCCTTGGGCCCTGTGTTCCTGACCAGTAAGCCTCTTGCCAATCTGGAGGATAACTGGAGAATGAGACCGGTGACTCTTACCTCGCCGTATCTCCAACTCAGGCAAAGAAGTACATTCGTTATCTCTTCTTCGTTGACCAAAATAGCTCTAACAGATGGTCCCAGCCCCAATTCCCATGGTGATGACTCCTAGGCTGGGAATCTTTTCCTAGGGTACATACAGTCTCAAAGGAGCAGTGGAGCTACGAGGGAAGATAAGGCGCTGATCTAAGGGACACTTCCTGTTGTACTTTGCCATCCAAAAGAGGAAATCCTCACCAGTATCCACTCTGCTTCTTCTACAACAAGGTCAACAAATTGTGACTCAAAAGCCAGATTTTACCCGCGGCCCCTTCTATAAATAATTTTAGTGCAGCCATGTTTGGAAGTGTATATTTGATCTTTGGCTACACTACATCAGGGTAGTTGAGTAGTTGCAACAGGCACCATATGACCCACAAAGGCTAAAATGTTTACACCTAAACAAGCATGTATTAATCAGAAAGGATCCACTATATTTGCAGCTCTCCGTTTTGGAGATTTGGTGCCCCAGAGTCATCACCCTAACCCAGCGATTTTCAACTGGTGAATTTTGAAAACATGCAATAATTGCCCTGGCTGGTGGCTCTGTTGCGCTGTTGTCCAGTACACCATGCACTGTGGGTTCGCTTCCCAGCACAGCACATACCTAGGTTGCAGGTTTCATCCCCGGTCGGGGTGCATATGGGAGGCAACTGATTGTTTCTCTCTCACATCTCTCTCTCTTATTCTCATATTCTCTCTCTCTCTCTCTCCCTCCCCCTC